>SJYV01035427.1:621142-679770 GCA_006410875.1 Neotragus pygmaeus | reverse complement strand
ACGTCGAGGCTGAAAGCGCTGAGTCCCGGGATCAGGATCCTCCTGCCGAGGCGGACGTTTTCTGAGTTCTTTCCTCGCTGCCCCTTCCCCTCTGAATCCCTCATCCTCTCTCTTAGCTAGCGGAGGCGAGGCACCAGACCCCGTTCAGCAGCCCCACCTCCGGATTCCAGACCCTTCCTTCTTTGGGGGTGGCGAAAGAGAGTCTCCTGGGGCCGCTAGAGCTCTTGGTGGCGGGCATGGCAATCTGACGCAGTAGACAAAGGGGGTAGGCTAGTTAAGAAAGTTCTAGTCTCACCCATCCTCCACCTCGTCTGGATGGCAAATGAAGCCCTGGCGAGGGTCCCCCAGGAGGATCAGAGGAAGCTTAGGCATAGCAAGGAGATGCTTTGCCCCTCCTCTGAGCAGGCACCTGGAAGCCGTGTAGGGGTGGGCAGGAACACTTCTAAAGAGTGGGCATTTGAGAAGATAGGAGAGCCAAATAGATCCCAGAGACGGACGTGAATGCAGGTACCACTGCGACTGGGGAGGGGGTGACGTTTGGAAAAGGTCCTGCCTGGGATGCGGCTCCGACGAAGCCAGGAGACTGGAGCCTGAGGGCAGTCTTTGGAACGGAGGCAGGCGGAAGGGTGGGGATGCAGGGGGCGTTGCCTAGGTGATGGGCTCTTCTCTCACCTCCTCTGAACGCTAATCTCCGCCCTTTTCTCCTCTCCGCCGGATCTGGAAAAGAGGAGAGAAAATATTCATTCTTTCCGAGGCAAGAAAATCCCTCTGCTCCATAGGGTAAAAAAAAAAAAAAAAAAAAAAAATCCAGGGCAGCAAACCTCAGTGCCCATCTTTCCAGCACAGTCAGAGGCAGGGAGCTGGAGCTCTCGTCCATCAATGTGTTATGAGCCCTCTAGACATCCAGCCTCCCCGGGCCTCCTTATAATTAGTACCGAGAACTGAGAGAGTGAGATTTTGCTACCCCCTGGTGTCCACTCTGTAAATGCGACCCAGTGGCTGGTTACAGAGGCCAGAATTTAGATTTTCTTAGGGGGTTGATTATGAACTTTATTCACTTGTTTCAAACCCAGCTCACNATCCAGGGCAGCAAACCTCAGTGCCCATCTTTCCAGCACAGTCAGAGGCAGGGAGCTGGAGCTCTCGTCCATCAATGTGTTATGAGCCCTCTAGACATCCAGCCTCCCCGGGCCTCCTTATAATTAGTACCGAGAACTGAGAGAGTGAGATTTTGCTACCCCCTGGTGTCCACTCTGTAAATGCGACCCAGTGGCTGGTTACAGAGGCCAGAATTTAGATTTTCTTAGGGGGTTGATTATGAACCTTATTCACTTGTTTCAAACCCAGCTCACCCATTCCCAGTGTTGACAGAGTCTGAACTTTTCTTCATTAGATCTTAACATTGTTTGTACTCAAACAAATTGGGGAACACTTGGTAGAATCCGAGTTTCCCACAAAGCTAGCTCTGGTAGTCTGTGAGCTCCTGGGGGAAAAAAAACGAGTGGATATATTTTTTTCCCCCATGGGAAAAAAGGAGTTATTGAAAGTTTTTGAGCCTATGGGTGAGGGGTTTTGGATGAAGGCTCTGAAATCAAGTTATTCCTTTCCAGGAGTTTTAATCTGTGCTAAATTAGAAAGGTTTAAGTAAATAAGGAGACAGATATGCATATAGTGGTTAAATGCCACTTTCTCCAAGGATGCAGGCTCTTACCTAATACTTGTGCATCTGTGTGATAGTGTGTGTGTTGATGTGAACGTTTTGGGGAGATTGTGAAGTAGTAAGATTAAAATGGAGGAAATAGAGACTGGCAATAGACCAGACCTAGAAACTCTCTCCAGCATTCACTAAAAGTTCTCACTATATCTCACCAATTTCAGATTCTTTGGAGTGTAACAAACTTGCATTTTACAGATGAAATTCTGGCTTATTTGAAATTAAAAAACAAGCTGTAAGCTTTACAGTAAGCGGAGAAGCCAGAATTTGAACCCCAGCAGCCTGACAACAGAGCCTTCATTTTCGACCACTGTCATAGGGTTTCATCCAAGCTGTCAAGCAAGAGTCCACATAGGAAGTGCTTTGAACACTACACCTTTTCCACCACCTAACCATCATGTTAGGTTAACATGTTAGATTAGGACAGGGAAGCGTGGCGTGCTGCAAAGTCCATGGGGTTGCAGAATCAGACACGACTGAGCAACTGAATTGAACTGAACCATCATGTTAAAAAGGGTTAACTTTGGGACTTCTCTGGTGGTCCAGTGGTTAAGACTCCACACTTCCAATGAAGAGGGCCTGGGTTTGATCCCTGATCAGGAAACTAGATCCCATGTGCTGCAACTAAGACCTGGAACAGACAGATACATTAAAAAAAAAAAAAGGATATTAAAAAGTGTTAACTTTATTTTTGTAGCAACCAGTGCTGGGAAGAGTTTCTAAAAGTGATAAATATATCACTGTGGTCAGGCATTGAAACCATTTCCCCCACTAGTCATGTTCTAGAATAAATAATAGTTAAAATAATTGCCAGGAAATTTCCAGTATGGTTCTTTGGGGAAGTACTGTTATGCAAACATGAGAGATGGTGAAAGAAACGTTTGTGTCTGTAATGTTTATTACCTGGCTTGTGTGTACCAAGAGATGTTATGGCCATTCTACATGGGGTTGGGACTTTAGGCTGCTCAGTATTTGTCCCCTTAGAGACTAGAAGGGACTAGGGCTCTGCTTGAGCTTCACGCCTCAAGGTAAGGAGGAATTAGTGAAGAACCACAAAGAGGAATTTGGGGGACAGGAAGGGACAGACTTGAGAGAACATATTCTTGTTACTCGTGCTTTCCAAGGAAACGGGGGGCCAAACCTTAGGTATTTCAGGATAAGAAATCTGTGTAGTATATATGTGCTGATTCTATTTTTTGTTTAATTTCCCCTTAGGTTTGGTTTTATTTTATTGCTAATATTCCTTTCAACATTTACAACTTGACTGGTTGAACGAGGTGACACCAAAGCCCACACCACCGCCATCTTGCCTATACTACATTCATTTCCATCCTGGTCTACCTGCTCCACTCTCGCCACCTAAGAAGCTGTTCTCTGCACCCTCACCAAAGTGATCTTCTAAAAACCCTGATCATTATCCATTCATCTGCCATTGGACACCTAGGTTGCTTCCATGTCCTGGCTATGGTAAATAATGCTGCAATGAACACTGGGGCACATGTGTCTTATTAAATTGTGGTTTTCTCAGGGTATACAGATAAAGAAGCTTCCCTGGTGGCTCAGAAGGTAAAGAATCCACTTGCAATGCAGGAGACTGCCTGCAATGCAGGAGACCTGGGTTTGATCCCTGGGTCAGGAAGATCCCCTGGAGAAGGAAATGACAACCAACTCCAGTATTCTTGCCTGGGAAATCCTATGGACAGGCGATTGGAAGGCTACAGTCCATAGGATCATGAGAATTGGCCTTGACTTAGCGACTAAACTGCCACCACCATGGATCAAAGAAGTTGTGGTACACATATATAATGGAACATTACTAAGTCATAACAAATTTGAGTCAGTTGTAGAGAGGTGGGTGAACCTAGAACCTGTTATACAGAGTGAAGTAAGTCAGAAAGAGAAAAACACATATTGTATATTAATGCATATGTATGGAACCTAGAAAAATAATACTGATGAACCTGTTTGTGCGGATGAAATGGGGATGCACATGTAGACGATGGACTTGTGGACACAGCTGGGGAAGGACGAATTGAGAAAGTAGCCCTGATATATACACTATCATGTGTGAAACAGATAGCTGGTGGGAAGCTGATGTATAACACAAGGGCCTTAGCCTGGTGCTCTGTAGTGACCTAGAGAGGTGGGATGGGAGGATGGAGGGAGAGAGGCTCAAGAAAGAGGGGATATACATATATAATTATGGCTGATCCTCACTGATGTACAGCAGAAATCAACACAACATTGTAAAGCAATTATCTTTCAGTTAAAAAAAAAATACTCCAATCAGATCCCATCAGCCTCTACTAATGGCCTCCCCTTTGTATCACGACTGCTTTTTTCCTCTCTCTAGCCTCATCTCTTACTTCTCCACTGATGTGGGAAGCCACTAGTGAGCCTGCAGTCATGGCGGCCTTTCAGTTCTTCACACAGGCCTTGCTTATTCCTAATTTGGAATATTCCTTCTCCCTTGAGGCTTCTTTCCACAGTTCTAGGTTCTGGCTCTCATCCTTTGATCCTAACCAAAACTGTTGCATTCTCAAATGTCTCCCTAAACTAAAGTGGGCTAAACTGGTCTCTCATCTGTTGTCCCTCTAAATAATGTACGTTTTCTGTTTTGTTTTCCTCCCAGCATTTGTCTCTATCTGATTATTTCTTTGATTATTTCCTGTTTCTCAATAGACCCACCTCTACGACCACATATCATTCAAAATTAAGCTTCATGAAAAGTCAAGTATCATATCTCTTTTGTCACTGCTATATCCTAGCTAGTGTCCAAAAGATGTCACCAAACTAGGTGAAGACTGTGAAGTGAAAGTCACTCGGTCGTGTCCAACTCTTTGCAACCCCATGGACTATACAGTCTATGGAATTCTCCAGGCCAGAATACTGGAGTGGGTAGCTGTTCCCTTCTCCAGGGGATCTTCCCAACCCAGGGATTGAACCCAGATCTCCTGCATTGCAGGCAGATTCTTTACCAGCTGAGCCACCAGGGAAACCCAAGAACACTGGAGTGGGTAGCCTAGCCCTTCTCCAACAGACCTTCCCAACTCAGGAACTGAACCAGGGTCTCCTGAATTGCAGGCAGGTTCTTTACCAGCTGAGCTACCAGGGAAGCTCTGAAGACTGTAAAGAGAGCAGAAATCCCCACATAATAGGAATGGCAGTGGGAACAGGTGAGAGATAGAAACCAGGAACAAGTGAGTAGGCCAAGGCAGGGAGTCCACTGCTTAGCTTTCGTTTCTTCCTGAAGTAAAGATATGTGAATGTCTGTGTTCATCACTGTATTACTTACAATAGCCAAGACACAGAAACTGCCCGACTATCTGTTGATAGATGGACAAAGGAAATATGGTATATATGTATGTGTGAGTGTGTGTGTGTGTGTAACTTAGTTGCTCAGTTGTGTCCATCTCTTTGCAACCCCATGGACTGCAGTCTGCCAGGCTTCTTTGTCCATGGGGATTCTCCAGGCAAGAGTACTAGAGTGGGTTGCCATGCCCTTCTCCAGGAGATCTTCCCAACTCAGGGATTGAACCAGGTTTTCCACATTGCAGGTGGATTCTTTACCATCTGAGCCACCAGGGAAGGGCATTATGCTCAGTAAAATAAGAAACTCCAATACTTTGGCTGCCTGATGCGAAGAGTTGACTCATTTGAAAAGACCCTGATGCTGGGAAGGATTGAGGGCAGGAGAAAAAGGGGACGACAGAGGATGAGATGGTTGGATGGCATCACCGACTCAATGGACATGAGTTTGGGTAGACTCCAGGAGTTGGTGATGGACAGGGAGGTCTGGTGTGCTGTGGTTCATGGGGTTGAAGAGAGTCGGACACGACTGAATGACTGAGCTGAAATGAAGTAATATTGTAGTTACTGATGACAATAATTTATAACACTGTATTACATATTTGAAAGTTGCCTAGAGAGTGGTTCTTAAAAGTTCTCATCACAAGAAAAGAATTTTGTGTAACTATGTATGGTGACAGATGTAGAATTATTCTGGTAATCATTTTGCAGCACATACAAATATTGAACTGTTGTGTCCTATACCTGAAGCTAGTATGATGTTATATTCAATTATACTTTAATTAAAAAAAACAACACATGTGGAATGGCTTCTGAGTCAGGTGTAGTTCACTGGGTTAGATGAATTTGAAGGAAGCACTGGTTTGGAGACAGAGTTCTGGAAAGGCTCCAAATTCACTTAGGGACTTTATTGGTGTACAAAAACAAGTACTCTTTTTACATAGTTATAGTCCATTTGAAAATACAGTTTTTTTTTTTTTTTCGTTTGGTTGTGGGGGATGGTACATGGCGTGCAGGATCTTAGTTCCCTGACAAAGGATCAAACCCATGCCCCCTGCATTGGAAGGCAGATTCTTAACCACTGGACCAGCAGGGAAGTCCCAATGTTCTCTTTTCTTCATTTATCATTCCCCACACAAATTTCTATGCATCAATATAATTTTTGTGTATTTGTCTCCAGCTAAAGTGATGACTTGATGCTTCAATTAATGCATTATAAATAGCTGCGCCATTATTTGTTTAGTCATTCTCAATTTGGGGAAATATTTATTATTTCTACAATTTCTTTTTCTTTTTTTTTTTTTGGCCACACAAAGACAGGAGTTGGTGATGGTCAGGGAGGTCCATCAATATAAACAGGTTGCACAAATTTACTCCTTCTCACTTTGAGCGATTTCCATTTAGCATATTTTACCAACTGAAAATTATTGGGTCAAACTTTAGAAGCCATTTTACAACTCGTGTTATTGTCTGTTGAGGCAATTTTGGAGGGTAGGGGGCCCGAAACACTGAAAATATTTACAAAGTTGGGTGTGATGAGGAATTGGATTTACTCTGAATGGCTCAAAGTGATGAGGGCATTAGCAAATTGCTGCAGTGACAGAGACATAGACTAGATTCTCTATAGGAGAATTTTTAATATTTAGAGCTGCCAGAAAATGGGACAGGCTGTCTCGACAGGTAGTAAATTCCCCTTCTCTGGAAATTTTGAAGCATAATGAGAGAATTTTAAAATAAATTGTTTTATAAGCTTTCCAGAGTTGTGATTTGTATATTTCCCTAGCCCCATTGCTTTGCTCTGAAAACAAATTGTGTTCAGTGAACATTTACTAAGACTTCAGTGTGCCAGGTATATCCAGTGGCAGCTGGAGTACTCATTGGCAGACTCCGAGCTGAGCCTCCAGGGGCAGGCAACCTGGGAATTATAGCACCATGAAATCATATCTCCCAACTTCTTAGTCTTCAGAACTGCTAAGCCGGTGGGCACAAATTTGTCTCCAGTTCCTTGACATCTTGTTTTCTATGCTCATCTTCTCCTTCCACGTCTCTGCCTCTATTCCACTTATTCTTAAGATTTTTGTTACAAACCTTTCAATACACTATGCCATGCATCCAACAGCTCCCAAGCCATGGGTCTAACACACACACACACACTGCTATACATATCAATAAAATGAATAACCAACAAGGACCTACTTAACAGCACAGGAAACTCTACTCAATACTGTGTAATAACTTATATGGGAAATGAATCCGGAAAAGAATGAATATATGTATATGTATTACTGAGTCACTCTGCTGTACACCTGGAACTAACACAATGTTGTAAATCAACTATACTCAAAAAAAAAAAAAAGCCAAATGCACCCAGTACCCAAGTGACTGATTCCAAGTAATTGTTACACTATATTGTCGTTGTTTTTCATTAGTTAATTAATTTGGCTACATCAGGTCTTAGTTGCAGCACACAGGCTCTCCAGTCGTGATGCATGGGCTCAGTAGTTGCAGCTCGCAGCAGGCTTAGTTACTCCATGGCCTGTGGGATCTTTGTTCCCAGACTAGGGATAGAACCTGTGTACCTTGCATTGCAAGGTGAATTCTTAACCACTAGACCACCAGGGAAGTCCCAACATTATCTTGTTTTTCATTTCTCCTAAAAAATATTTGTACTTCACACCAGGCATTCTGGTCCCCAGAGAATCTGTAACTGGTAGAATACAGCACTCCTAATCCCACTAACATAACTTCTCCTCCTCACCATGAACACATGTGTTTACACACACACACACACACATTTCCAGGCAAGCAGCCTGATTTATTGAAGGAAACAGTTGCTTAACAATCTGTTGTTTTTAAAAAGCCATCTTACTTGGAAATATGTAGTCTCAAAATTCTAAATTTGGCCAGGGAGGAAAAATCCCTATTGAGGATGGAGACTCAGCTATATAGTCTCTGAGTTTTACTTTTACGTATTTAGCTGAATTTGTCTGCCACCACTGCAGTGGCCTCAGGGAAGCCCTGCTCCCCTTTCTCAGTTCCTCCAGAATGCAGAGTGACCCATCTGGAGGCGGAACAATGGAGAGAAAGAAGGGCGCCGAGGAGAGACAATTTCGGAGTCAGTCCCTGCCAGCTCTGTGCCTTGAGCCCGGCCTCTGCTATTCCATCAGCAGAACCATTTTCCCTTCTAAAGGCTTAGTAAAACCAGAAAACACAGGAAGAGCAGGAAATATAATCACCCAATCTGCTCTGTACTGGGTAGATGAAAGCAGTCCAGAAAATGGACCAGTCTTGCAGTGTCGGTGTGGAAATGTCCTTTTTGTGCCAGAAAAAAACATGTAGAGGGCTACTTTGGCTTTTTGAAATTTGTGTTCCCTATGTTAAACATGCAAATCAGAAGCTCAGTTCTTCCTTAAGTTTTTATGTTCAACTTGCAAACAAGTATATGTTAATAATCACTTTAAATGATTGTACTTGATGAACTGTTTGGTACCATTTATAAATGTAGTTAATGACTCCTTTAAACACTTAAAAGTATACTTTGTAAGTTTAACATATTCCATGTCCTTACAAAGTGATTTGGTTACCTGAGCTAACCAACCACACATTCCTGAATATGTAAAAAAATTCTTAGAAATCTGACAATTTATGAATATAGTGATTAAACTCCTAAGTTTTTTTAAATGTCCCCAAACTAGTTTTAAAGGGAAATTCTATACATAAAAAGGATGTGTACATATATATATATATATATATAACTGAGTTACTTTGCTGTACAGTGGAGATCAGCACAACATTGTAAATCAACAACACTTTAGTAAAAAAAAAAAAAACTGGGGACTTCTCTGGTGGACCAGTGGTTAAGAATTTGCTTTCCAGTGCAGAAGCCCATGTGCCACAATTACTGAGTCTGCGCTCTCTGGAGCTCGCACACCTAGAGGAGCCTTCACTGGAACAAAGATCCTGCATGCCACAACTAAAGACCCAATGCAACCAAATAAATAAATAAACATAATATTGTTTTTTTTAACTTGAAGAAAAAAATAAAGGAAAATTCTATTTCAAACACAGATCTAAACTAATTGCACGTTTAAAATAGCAAGACCAATTTGTTACTGTAACAGGCTAGATTCTCTTAAACACTGTTAATACTTAAAATACAAAATACACAGGAAGTCTTTAATACAAACACACTAACGCCATGTACTTGATTTGCATAAATATTTCTATTCTTTCAATTTTATGGATAGTAAAGCAAACTTACCGACCAGGAAATAATTATGTCATCTTAAATATCTGGGGAGTGCCTTTCTGAGTTGACTTTTTGGAAATCTGTTCTCAGAGAATGTAACCAGCAGAGATTTGGTCCCAAGGCTTTTCAGTGGCTCTTCTCAGGCCCCCAACTGCCCCAGTGGGCCCTGTATTCTGTGTCAATAGTCTCTGAATGGCCCAGGTTCATGATCCATGGCCCCTGGATTCAAGTTGCACCGCATCTAATTCTTCAACCTACACACGGAAGTCAGAAACTCCTACCCAAGCTGCTACATTACTTGTTTGGATATAATTAGTCTATTTAAAGATCCATTCTATTCTGAATTCGTTCCACACTCTTGCCAGCTTCTGGAGCCGCAGCTCTTACATATATACAGTGGTTTGATTTCTCCTGGTGTTGCCTGACTCTAATTACAGACCTAATGTTATGTCAGAGACATGTATCAGGAATTTTAGCATTTAACAGAGAACAGAGAATCTAACGTGTAGGTTAGGATGAATGAAACCCTGGGGGAGGTGGGAGAGAAATGTTACAGAATCCACTTGATTAGTTATACTCTTCTATTGCTGCTTTTTTTTTTTCTTAACTTTTTGGCCCCACCCCTCAGCATGTAGGGTTCCACCAGCAGGGATTGAACCTGCACCTCCTGCACTGGGAGCAGGAAAGTTCCTACTCTGTTGCTGTTCGATAGAGTTCTAAAGGTGTTATTTTTTCTTCCCTCTGTAGCTAGACGGTAAATCCTTGATTGCAACCACTTAGGTGTATTTGCTTAGCTTCAAATCACAGCCGCCTCCAAAATCATTATGTCTGTTGGATCAATGTTAGGAACTTAGTGATAGTTGGAAAAAAGAAAATCCAAGAACTTGTGCGCCCTCTTACGGTAGTACCTGGGATTACCTGGGTGGTCTCAGGTGGCGCTAGTGGTAAAGAAGCCAATTGTCAAGCAGGAGGTGTAAGAGAGAGATGTGGGTTTGATCCCTAGGTGGTGAAGATATTCTGGAGAAGGAAATGGCAACGCACTCCAGGATTCTTGCCCGGGAAATCCCCTAGACAGAGAAACCTGGGAACCTGGAGGACTATAGTCCATTGGGGTCGCAAAGAGTCAGACATGATTGAGACAAATTAGCAGGCAAGCATGGGATAGATGGGGAGTTACTGAAGACCCCAGCAAACAGAAAAAGAATGTGTAAACACCAGTGTCTCTTACATTAAGACTTTGACTGACTGGCTCTGACGTTTCCCCTCACCAAGGCTGAGAGATGCCAGAAGGAGGGGCAAGTTGGGCAGCCAGGCAGTTCTGAGCCAGTTCTGAGTATTTTTTTTAAAATGATGTCTGCAAGATGCTGAGATGAGTATATGTGCCTGGAACTTGGAAGACAGGGCCAGAGAGATGCTTTTGGGAGCAGATAAGTGGCAGTTGAAGTTATGGGACTGTATCAAGTCGTTCAAGAGAGTTCAGTGTGAGAGGAAAAGAGAGCTAAGAATAGGAGCCTGAGAAACACCATCATTTACGGTGCAGACAGAGGAAGTGAAGCCTGCCCACATCACCCAGGCAAAGACAAGGAGTAGAAGGATGTCGTTTTCCTCTCATTTCCAGTATATCTTCCTTGGTCAGAAGCACAGGGTGGGTACAATAGTGGTGGTAATGGGCAGAGTGTGATGTAGGAAGGCTGTCTGGGTGCTGTGGGGAAAGCTATATTTGGGTAGGATAGTGTGGGTGTGGTAGGTAGCAAGGAGCTCTGGTTTAGGTCTCTTTCTAGGTAGCAGGGATGGGGGCTGGGAGTCAGAATTTTTGGATTTTCTGCTTTTCTTGCCACTTCATGTTTCGCCAATCATGCTTTCCTTATTATGAGCTCTAGTCGGTGTAGAAAAGTCTCTTTCCAAGTATGGAAAGGGAGCAGTATGCACGAGGCAGAATCAGCAGAGGGAAGGACGGTGTCGCCTTACTGTTGAGTGTGTGTGTTGTGTGCACACATGCACACGTGTGAGTACGTGCCCATGTATATATATGTATGGGTATGTATGTCTTATGCTGGTGTTTAATTTATATTTGTATATGTATATAGTATTTTCCTCTGTGTATCTGTCATAAGTATAGAAATTGAAAGGCAGCATTGAGAAACTTTTATACCAATCTGATATACCACTTTTATGTTCACTGAATTTGATTATAAAAAAATTCGACCTTGAGTTTTCTATATCTGTATATTCTATTTCATTTTTCCAGTAATTCATTTTATTGCATTTTATGAAAGTGCTGATCTGTGGCAGATTTTGCATACAAAACTGATCCTTCACTGAGGTTAGTTGGAGAAGCACTAATTAGAACCAGATCAAGATTTTTAGAAGGTCCTGGTTCTGAAATTTCCAAGGGAGGGAAGTTCACTTCAAAGATCTGAGATTCCTGCTCTGGGTCATAACAGTGAGGCATGAGGTCAGGTCTTGAACATCAACAAGGGGGATCCCACCTTAGGTCTGACTGCTATCCTGGGGCTCAGCCTGCCCTTCCCTGCCATCCTCCCCTTCATGTGACGTGGGACCGCCAGGCAGTTTTTAAGGGGGCGGAAGGCAGAGCCCCCCAGACTGACTGCTCCTTCCAGCCTGAGCCTGCTCAGGCTGCTGCCGTCTCTTCTGCCTGCAGGGTACATGATGCTGAAGCTTCACAGAGATAAAGAGGGGTTTCCAAACCTCCATGCTTCCCCTGGACAGTAATGTACACACTCAAACAGGAAAAGAAGAGTTTTTCATTGTAGCAAAGTCAGATACATTCCTTTGCTCAGTACAGTGAACAGGGCACAGACTCTCCTGGCCTCCTTCCTTGAATAATCTCCCCTGGGATTCCCTCTGAATGGTCCAACCATAGCTCTACCAAGGTCCTGACTTTATTTTGCATTTGTAATTTTGTGTTCTTCTTCTTTAAGATGGTCTCTAAAATCGCATGTGCCATAAGCCCTACAAAACCTGGATCCACCCATGCCAAGAGCCTTAGTGCCTGAAGAACCACAGGGCATCCACACTCAGAAAACAACGTAAGCAGCAGTGAAGGGTTAAGGAGAATCACTTCTCTTCCCTCATCATTTGGAGCATCCACAAAAGTCCATAAGGAATTAAAGAGTATGTGAAGTTGGCTGCGCGGGAGAGAAGTGGTATTTGCAAAAAGGGTGAGGATTAGTGAAGAACTCAAGGGAGAAAAGGCAGCCGCAGTGTCCGGAGTCTGCAGAGCTTGGGGTGAGGGGAACACTTGGCTTTAGACAACATTATCCAAAAGCACAGGACCAGCTGGTACCTCAGGTCATCCTTCTGTTGTGGCAGGTCCCAGGCTACGATGAAGAATGCCTCCAGTTGCTTCTCCTTGTTCCTGCAGTCTGGACACCTTCCTGAGATGAGCTCACACGTAGTCAGGGATATAGGCTTTTGGCTCTGGTGGCAGTTTTTATGACCATTCTTGCAGGCTATGTTGGGGGTCTGACCATGCCGTAGATGGATTCATGCAGAAGGGCACTGAAGTCTTTGCAGTGCTTAGAGAACTTGTTGATTTTGTGTATTGCAGTGTTGCAGCCTTGAGGTCTGGGCTGCACATGCTGAGTTTCAAACCACTGAGCTGGGGTCATGTTCCCGGGCTTGGCGCTGACTGGTCCGTGGCCACCCACAGCCCCAGCAGCAGGAGCAGCAGCAGAGGGCAGAATCCTGCTCTGGCTGGTGCTGTTGCTCCCAGGGGGCACAGGAGCACAGAAGAAGTGGGAGGTGGGTGACTAGGTCACCATGGGGGTGCTCTGCCAGCCCTTCTAAAAATTTCATGCTGTAAATCAATTATTGCAGGGTTCCTACAGCCTCAGATATTTAAAAACACTACTGGCATTTAATTGTTCAGTCCCAGCAGATACATTTTATTTAATGATACATTTTATGCCCCCCAATAAATACATATACAGTTTTTCCTTCATAAGAGTTTTATGAGGTATGAACTCTTTCTTTCTTTTTTTTTTTAATAAGCAAGCAAACTGAAGCTCAGAAAAGTTAAGGAAATTGCCCATCATCACACAGCTAGGGAGTGTTACAGGCTTTGAATTGATGCTTCTCAGCTTCCAAAGCCCCTATTCTTTCCACATTCCCATGTTTCTGGTTTGAAACGCTGAGAAATCAGACCACAAAAGGAAACCAGTCTTGGAAGAAAGTAGGTCAAGGGTCCATACCTTGCTCTTCCAGGCTAGCTCAGACATTCCTGAAAATCAGTATTAAGGTTGTGGCTAATTCCTCTCTGCTCTGTGGTCCAGTTTCTCACTGAAGCTAGAAAAACAGTCACTCTCAGTGTTCCAGCCAGCCAAGCAGGATTCTGTGAATTGGGTTCTTTCTGGGAATGACATATTGCCGTAAGTGGAGAAAGTTTTGGAATAACAGAATCAGAGCAGAAGAGTTTCTTCAAGATCATCTCAATCAACTCTGCTTTACAGAGGATAGAGCTGGAGGGCCTGAAAGAGCAAGTGCCCTTCCCAAGGCCACCAACTGAGTGTCAGAGCTGGGACTGGAGCTTCCTGGCTTTCAACCCATCCCTTTGGTCTAGTACCAGGCTGAAAAGGGAAGGAGAACGTGTTACCCACAGAGCCAAGGCCTAGTGAGTGTGTCTGTTTGTGGTTTAAGTAAAACATGACCATTGCCTTTGATAATTCTCTTCTAATCCTCCTGATGACATTTAAGAGAAAGTCTCCTATTAGGACAAGAAAGTAAAGCCTTTGTTTCTACCCACTTTTCAGCACAGACAACAAATCTCCGGCAGAGCCTTCAACTGAAAACAGTATCTGGATAGAACTTAAACATTTTTTTTGTTGTTGCAGCATGCAGGCTTCTTTTGTGGAGCAGTGGGCTTAGTTGCCCCATGGCATGTGGGATCTTAATTCCCTGACCAGGGATCGAACCCACATTCTCTGCTTGGAAGGCAGATTCTCAACCACTGGACCACCAGCGAAGTTCACCAGAATTTTAAACAATTTGATGACATTCTTTGTTTTTACTTCTATTTATCCAGTGACACTCTAGTATTCTTTGAAGTATGATATTACACAGTTTCATATTCAAAGAACTCTTTGAACTAAATGCATATAAATATAAATTTAGTAAATGATAATACTGGCAGTAGTATAGCAATTATCAAGGGAGGGAGCAAATGATTGAAGTGGAGGATCTTACTTTAGCTGTAGCCTCTCAGGTCTGTGCTGGCGTATTGAGCCCTACCTTGGCTTCTGTGTGACTTCACTGCCTTTGAGATAAAATGCTCTGCAAAGTGGCAAAAAACACTTAGAATCCTATGATCTGCATTGCCAGATGGGGAACGTTGGAGATGTTTTCCTTTCTATCTTCAAGGTGGAGCCTGGTTCATCAACCGAGCTTACTCTTCTGCACTTCTCCCCACAAAGCTAACGAAACACTGCTTTTTGATCCCAGTACAGCATTATCCCGGAGAAGGCAATGGCACCCCACTCCAGACACGACTGAGCGACTTCACTTTCACGCATTGTAGAAGGAAATGGCAACCCACTCCAGTGTTCTTACCTGGAGAATCCCAGGGACGGGGGAGCCTGGTGGGCTGCTGTCTATGGGGTCGCACAGAGTCGGACACGACTGAAGCGATTTAGCAGCAGCAGCAGCATCAGATAATTATCCAGCAAATAGTTGATTTGGGCCTCAGAGAGAAAATATATTGAATTGTTCAAAAAGTTCATTTCGTTTGTTTTTTCCATAAGATGTTACAGAAAATCTCTAACTAATTTTTTGGCCAACCCAAAATATATATTTCCCTTTTGCAGGCTGTCAGCTGAGGCTTTGCCACTGGGATGGTTGGATTGCCATGTGACTGTTCATTGCCTGTTGCAGACCAAGCCTTTGGTTTTTTTGTGTGTGAGAGGGTAGGGGTGGCAGCAGGAGTCAAGGGTTGGCAGGAACATTTCATGCCAACCAAGTGACTGACCATGGACTTTGCAAGCTCTGAATCTAGTTAAGTTGCAAACATGCTTTCCTGAAGTAGGTACTGACCGTGCAACTGGCCAGTCCCACTCAGGGAGGTCTGAGGAAAGTGTTCCTTTAATTGTGTGTTTGATCCTAGTTATTCATCACAAGTCTTCCCAGTGGCCACAGTCTCAGGGCTGTTTTATCCATTAAGCACTAAAAGCCCAGTGCCTAGGGTCTGGGAGGTTTTCAAGGGCCTACAATATTTGAGACTAGGAAAAAAACATATTGGCTCCAATATAGGAAAAGTCAACTATAAAATCAAATTAAAAATATTTACTTACCTGCTACCACAGTAACATAAAGTTGATTTCACTTATTTTGGAATCTGGCACCCATAAGAAGTCTATTACTTTGGAAAACAGTTTTAGGTTAGATTTCTTTTTTCCCATCCTTTTATTGGAATTCTCAACACCACGATTGGAGAAGAAATGCCAATCCCAAGTTACTTGGAGTCAAATAATTTCAGAAGTAAAACTTTAAAAATCATTTCAGATACATTTCTACAAGAATGATATCGGATGAGGAACATACATTTTATATATTCAATGTGGTATGATGAAATGTTAAAATGCCTAGTGTGGTATGGGGGTATTAAACAGAGCCCTTGACTTTCTAGAGCTAGTTGCCTTGAGTGTATCATTTACTGCTTTCCTAAAGGCAGCCTGGATGATACACACTGCGTTGCTTTATTTATTTATTTATTTTTTAAAAGCGTACACTAACCACCATTCCGTGAAGATATAGCATGTGCTTGGCACAGTGCTAGGTATTCTGTTAAGGATTGCAGCTATCATTTAAAAGTGCTTGGGGACTTCCCTGGTGGTTCAGTGGTTAAGACTCTGCACTTCCACTGGAGGTGGTTTGATCCCTGGTTGGGGAACTAAGATTCTGCATGCTGCAGTGTATGGTCAAATTTTTTTTTTTTAAGTGCTCACTGTTTGCCAAGGTCTTGTGCTTTATGTACAATTCAATTTGCAAAACAGTATGATGGGAAAACAGTGGAAACAGGGTCAGACTTTATTTTGGGGAGCTCCAAAATCACTGCAGATGGTGATTGCAGCCGTGAAATTAAAAGACGCTTACTCCTTGGAAGGAAAGTTATGACCAACCTAGATAGCATATTGAAAAGCAGAGATATTACTTTGCCAACAAAGGTCCATCTAGTCAAGGCTATGGTTTTTCCAGTGGTCATGTATGGATGTGAGAGTTGGACTGTGAAGAAAGCTGAGTGCTAAAGAATTGATGATTTTGAACTGTGGTGTTGGAGAAGACTCTTGAGAGTTCCTTGGACTGCAAGGAGATCCAACCAGTCCATTCTAAAGGAGATCAGTCCTGGGTGTTCATTGGAAGGACTGATGCTGAAGCTGAAACTCCAGTACTTTGGCCACCTCATGCTAAGAGTTGACTCATTGGAAAAGACTCTGATGCTGGGAGGGATTGAGGGCAGGAGGAGAAGGAGACGACTGAGGATGAGCTGGCTGGATGGCATCACCGACTTGATGGACATGAGTTTGGGTGTCGGGAATTGGTGATGTCCATCACCTGGGAGGCCTGGTGTGCTGCAATTCATGGGGTCGCAAAGAGTCAGACACGATCGAGTGACTGAACTGAACCAACTATGTGTTACATATTATTTTTTCCATTTTGTAGAAAAGGGAACTGGGGCTTGGAGAGTCTAAGTTCACAGATGTATTAAGTGGCCGGCCTAGGACAGAGAAGGAGGGAGGGCTGGCTCCAGTGTTGTGCTGTTCCCTCCTCACCACACTGCTCTTTTACTTTTATAAATGTGCTTTTTGAATCTATTATTTCCTGCATTTTCTGGTACCACTCATTTGGATGCTCAGTCAGGTACTGCCTTGTTCTGTTATTTGACTCTTACATGTGTATTCAGTCTTCCCAACTAGATGATGAACTTGTGGGACAGAAATCAGGTCCTTTCATGCTTCTCAGTCTCCACAGAGCTGGGCGTGTGGCTAGCTCGGAGGGATACTTATTTCCTTATTTTATTTTTTGTTGCATTGGGTCTTCTTTGCTGCGCATGGGCTTCTCATTGCAGTGGCCTCTTTCGTTGCAGAGCACAGGCTGTAGGCCCACAGGCTTCTGTAGCTGCAGCTTGTGGCACATGGACTTAGCTTCTCTGTGGCTGTGGGATCTTCCTGGACCAGGTGTGGAACCCTTATCCCCTGCATTGGCAGGCAGATTCCTGTCCCAGTGCGGGAAGTCCCTACGCTGCTTTCTGATAGTTACCTTATGGGCTGACAGTTACTGTGTGACTAATAGATTGGGCTTCTTTTCATCTCTTGGACATGTTCTGTTTTCTTCAAAGTTATTTTTGCTTCTTTTTTTCCCTCTTCCCTCAAGGTTCTCCCTCAACTATTATCCATCCTTCAGCACTCAGCTTGGTCCCCCGAGCTTGTGCTTGAACCTTCCTGTACGACTCTACCTGGGGTGACTCTTTCCTGAACATACCTCCTTCAGCATTGACTCCTGGTACCACTCACATAGGTGCTCAATCAGGTCCTACCTTGTTCTATTAGTTGACTCTAATGTGTGTTTCCAGGCTTCCCAACTGGATGGTGGACTTGTGGGCAGAAGTCAGCTCTTTTTATGCTTCTTGATCTCCATAAGCCAGGATAGCACAGAGGGATACTCAGTAACTGTGTGTTGAGCTGAATTGCCACTCTTGTCCTCTTAGTCTCATCATTTGTAGCCTAAAGAGTTTCAGTTGAGTAATTTCTAAAAAAGCATAATAATTTCTAAATATTTTCTAAAAAGAATAATTTCTAAAAGACTCTGTGAAACAAGAGGAAGCATCAAAGTGCTAGTGGCCAGACTAGAATGTGAAAAGAGATCCTGCAGGAAGACCCCAAAGGCAGCTCCAAGAGGGCGAGTGGAGAATAAGCACTGACCCTGTGGAGACCAGTTTTTTCAGCATAGCCTAGGAGGAGTGAAGAACTGACTCATTGGAAAAGACCCTGATGGTGGGAATGATTGAAGGCGGGAGGAGAAGGGGATGACAGAGGATAAGATGGTTGGATGGCATCACCGACTCAATGGACATGAGTTTGAGTAAGCTCTGGGAGTTGGGAGTTGGTGATGGAGAAGGAGGCTTGGCATACTGCAGTCCATGTGGTCTCAAAGAGTCAGATGTAACTGAGCGACTGAACTAAACTGAGCTGAGGAGGTGTGGGTGAGGGGCCAGAAAAGTCTATCTGGGTTGTTGGCCTGAGATAGGCTTTGAGCTCCAAATGCCACCTTCAGTTGGGTTGTCAGGCTTTACCCTGGAGGCAAGGGGCAGCCTCTTCAGGAAGAAGGGGGTTCTGGAAGAGCAGGACTGGTGTAGGAGCGGCCAGGACCACTACAAATGGCTGCAAGTGGCTAAGTGGAGAGAGGGCTATATGTACATTTTCTGATCCTCTGCTTGGATCTTGTGTGAGATTGCCCAGAACTGATTCCTGGCACCCCAGTAGAGGGCCTTGGTGGGATCTGTTCATAGAGGTTTCTGAGGACAGGTTCAGCTTGAGTAAACAGCAGGAAGCTTCATTTGCTTGGCTAAGTTACTCCTGACTATTCGTGAGAGGAGCTGTTGCTGACTGTTTTCCATAGGTGCCAAGGATGAGGCAGGCTGGGGTGCAGATGCCCTGAGGTAAAATTCACCAAGAGGCAAGCTGAATGAAGGCATAGTGTTAACTTCAGGAGGCAGGTGGTTGCTGATAGTGTTCATGTTCTCTGGACATAGTATGGAAGATTTTCAGCTAACTTCCTGCCAAACAGCTCACACATCCATGATTACCACGTGGGGCCAGGACAGGTGACTGGAAGCCGCACTTACTCCTAATGATGGAAGTCCTGACCGTGGATGCCCTGCAGATGGATGCCCTGATGCCCAACAGCTCTGCTGTGAAACACTATTGTGCTTCTAATTCAGAAAGGAGACTGAGATTGTGAATATTCAGCTTCTCAATTACCTTGTAAATATATATATGTATAAAGATATCCTCAGGAGAGAGGGAAGAGGGAGAAAAGAGAAAAATGCAAATAGAATGAAAGTCCAGGAAGCTGGGGAGATGCAAGCTCAGACTGGAAAAACCCAGAGGGAAGCTAGAAGGATGAGCAGCCCGAAGGGCAGTGCCCTGCTCCAGGGTATCTCTGAAGGACCTTAGGGCTACCTAGGCCCCGATTCTCTGAATGTCCTGCTTGCTTTGCTTGCTGGGACTCATGGTCTTGGCACTGAGCCTACAGCCAGGCTAGTAGAGGAGCTGGGTTGGTCTCAGGCTGAGGCAGGAGCTTGCCAGAAACTTTGACAAGGAATCTCTCCAAGAAGGATTCTCCTCCAAGAGAACTGGAGGAGAAGACCCATGGCCATAAGATGTCCCGGATTCTGGTTTCTAAACTTTGAGCCTCAGAGTGCTGTCACAGGAAATCTCTGTTCCCAGTGGCTCACCCTCTTTCTTACCAGCTTCATTTTTCTTTACTGTGAAGCTCTTTGGGGCCTTCACAGGGCGTCCAGTCCACCATGATCGTGCTTCAGTGGGTGAGCTGCCTCCCTTTGTTCCTTTCTGTAGGATCTGTTCTCAAGCCGGAGAGGATGTGGTCTTCAGCCCAACAAGCCTGGGGGTCTGGCTTCCCCTTGCATGTGTTTTGTGGCTTTTGATGTACTTCAAGCCTGTGTTCAGTATTCAGACCACCCAGGGGTGATTGATGACAATGATAAAAACAGTCTGAGTGAACACTTACTGAGGGGGTCTAGGTCCCAGTTTCAAGTGCTCCATGTTTACGTTCTCATTTTTGGATGTGAAGAACCTTCCTACTGCTCTGGCTCTGTGGTTATTGTATCTTCCATTTCTTATTTTTTCCCTGATAAGACTTTTTGTTTTTCATTCTCATAGTGATTCACAAATAAAGAAATTTCTCAAAATTGTAAGCCTTGAGGGGAAGAATGCAAAACAAATCAGAACCAAATATGATTCCCTTTTAAAGTATGAATGCTGCTGCTGCTGCTAAGGTGCTTCAGTCGTGTCCGACTCTGTGCGACCCCATAGACGGCAGCTGACTAGGCTCCCCCGTCCCTGGGATTCTCCAGGCAAGAACACTGGAGTGGGTTGCCATTTCCTTCTCCAATGCATGAAAGTGAAAAGTGAAAGTGAATTCACTGAGTCGTGTCCCACTCTCAGCAACCCCATGGACTGCAGCCTACCAGGCTCCTCCATCCATGGGATTTTCCAGGCAAGAGTATTGGAGTGGGGTGCCATTGCCTTCTCCAAAGTATGAATAAACATTGATAAATGATATTTGGGCTATATTTAAAAATTTTAAAGTGAAATTTTTAGAGAATAAGTGAAAGGTGGGCATTTACTCCCTATTACTCAAAAAAGTTCTGAATTTTGGCTTGTAGTTTTAAAATAGCAGCACAAATTGTTTTTTTTCAATTCTATTTACAAAATTAAGGGAAAAAGGCATAAATTAGTAATACTCTAAATAATACAAGACTGCAGTATGCAGTTAAAGAACAAGCCAAAATGAAACAGTTCTTTAAGAGAAATATTGGTCAGAAGCACAGTCCACAGAGAGCGAATTAAAGAGAACCTCATTAAGGCGAGTGTATCCTAGTCTAGGTTGAATGCAGATATGCACAAAGTGCACACAAAGCCATGAGATAAATGTCTTCTTTCCCAACTTCACCAAAACTATTTTGGAGGGGAAAGGAAGTAATTTGAAGCATTGCTTTTTACACAAAATAAAACAATGATGGGTTTATTGAAACATTGAAATCAATTATTTAAAAAATAACTTTCAAATGTTTCTGCTTTGACATAATTTCAAATTTATACATGTTTTAGGAATAGTACACCGAGCTCCCCTATATACTTCACCCAAGTTTCCTAATTTTTATGAACATTTCTGAACTATTTGGGACTAAGTTACAGACCAGTTGCTCCATTGCCCCTTCCTACCAAAATGAACATTTCCTAATTACAAGTATGCCTGCCTACATAACCACCTGCCTTCATAACCTTAAGGCATCAAAACCAGGAAATTAACACTGATTCATTATGATCACAAATTAAATTCTAAGATATAAAACATCTATGCATGTGGCTATTTTATGTCTCAGTGTTTAATTAATTCTCCTCTGCCATTACTAGCACTTTGGGGAAAAGTCTGAGAAGCATTGCTCTGGGGCTCTAGTTGACCATGAAAACCCAGCCCTGGATGTGGCAACCTTGAGGGTAGAGAACGATAACCCTTACCAAAGATAAAATATTTTGGATGTTTCAGACCCATCTGTCGATCCACCCAATGGGATCTCTGCAATGCTTTCACCTTGGCCCCAAATAGCAGATGGAGAGTAAAGACCTCTGTTCTTGCTGTGTGCCCTTATTTATGTCTCCAACAGGCATGGCCCAGGGATATGCTTGACGAGTTTACCATCAAGTTCCTGGGTGCTATTTTGTTTTTTCCATCTCACTGATACAATGTAAGCATTCAGGTGAAGGGGATGTAGTCCACAGGTGAACGGTAGAAAGGTAAACACCTCAGGATCATGGACACTGAACACTCTGTTTTGGATGAACATGCTTTTGTCTCAGTCTGGGAACCTGTCCATTTGCTGATTGATTTGCCAGTCATGTATCGGGAGTTTGACCTTGGAAGATGTCTGAGATCCATTTGGGAGCCTTAACTGGAATGACACTTTGGAAATGTCATTGGACTGGTTCGGGAAACATGAGTTCTTACTTAAGCTAATCACAGGGTCTTAGGTTCCCTGGGTCTCATTTTTCTCATTTGCAAAATAGGGAGGGAGGCACTAGATGATCTCTGAGGTCACTGGATACAACATCTTATGACATCGTTTCATGAATATCAACTGAAAGAGCCTAAAGTTATGTAGATGTGAATGCGATGGCCCAAGCAGGAATTTGTATGGATTCACACCAGGTCAGTTTGTTTGCTAGTTTACTTATTTATAATGAAAATATGGTTGGTTTACAATGTTGTATTAGTTTCAGGTGTACAGTTTATGTTTTAAATGTGTAACTTCAGCTAAGTTTCCAGGTGAAGATCATAGAAGGTAACAATGGTGATATTTTCCCATTGTAAACAATCCATCGGAAAGCAGTGGACCACCCTTGGTGGTAGTTTTGTGTAATGGAAGACAGACTAGCAAATGAAACTGAATCAGAGGGTGGGAAAAATACAAGACGTCTTCCATGATGGAATGAAGGGACAGTGAGCTTACCTAAGGACTATGGTAAGGACTCAGGAAGGGAAGCAGAAATGTAACTAGGAACTCCTCTCCATCAACTGCTGTGATAATTGAACGCTTTGGAGAGGAGCTGGTAAGGAGGACACACTCAAAAGTTAGTAACCTTGATTCCTCTGCCTTGTTTCCACATCTTTGGATTCATGGATGGTAGAGATGAGAAAAACCTGTTGTATAGGCTTAATAGAAATGCTCAATAGCTTTCTGTCCCCTCTAATTGAAAACACTGCTCCCACTTCACTCCAGAGAGAGCAGAGAAATTAATGCATATTGTCCTTTTCGTCTAATCTTGAACCTTACCTTGTCTCCTCTTTGCTAGGAATTGTTTTGGACAAGAGGAGGTTGAGGAGGAGCTCGGCCTCCTTTGTTTAAGTCCTTTGTTCTTCTGTTACGGAAGTCAGGCCTGCTCCATCAGAGATCTGGCCACTCAACATTTGACATCAGAGTAATAAATATAAATGATTACATCTTTCAAACTTTTCCTGCACACCAGCCACTGTACTAAGTGCTTTGTGTATGGTATCACATTTAATCTGCATAATACTCTGAAGTAGATGACCTTTACACAGATGAGGAAATTCCAGTTTCTCTAAGTCAAGAGGACTTTCCATCATGGGCATATTTCCATTACGAGTAGACATCTTTCCTTGCCTCTCCTCTTGTGAACTTCCTCCGAAGCCTCACTAGCAATATTTTCTCATGTCTCCGTGGCTTCATGGATGTTCCCATGCTTATTGGCTTTGAAATCCTGCATAGGAAAACATCCTTGTAAGAGCTGTGACTGCTGTCTCTCTCTCCAGGTGGAATAGGGGGTAGAAGGAGGACTTTAGAATGAGGATCTGAAGTTTTCAAAGCTCTCTTGGAGGCCCAGTTGTGCAGTAGCGCAGGAGAAATGTGGTGAAATTGGGCAAGGTTCTTGCCAAGAAGGCTCTTCCCTGAGTATTGTTATTGGTTTGTTTTCTGCTGCTGTAGCTCTAAGGTCACCCCTTAGGGCCATAGACACTATGAAGAGGGCCATCCGAATGGATGTGAGGAAAAAGCTTCCAGTCTCAGGGGCATTTCCTCTTCCTACACCATGCCCTTGAGATCAGGACCCTTCTCTTTGCTTTGACTCAGCTGGCCCTCTTCATAGTGTCTAGGGGTCATTTTCTTCAGAGCGTGGTGCCTTTGGAGCAACTAGAGTCATGTCAAAAATTCTCCTACCTAGTCTACCTCAGATAGTCTCACTCCTAGAAAGTTAGCTCACACTAGCTCCAGGTCTTGGCTTACGTTCTTTATGGGATGCCATTTTTGCTCCTTAGACAGATCCAGGGTGAAACAATTTCCTTTAAAGCCATCTACCCAAGGCTGGTCAATACCTCCCTGGAGATCCTCCTCCCCCTCCATGCTGCCACCCCCAGGAACAGAAATCTCACAACTGATCAGTATTCTTTTCCCATTTTTCAGCCTTCAAGTAAGAATGTGTCAAGATGCAGCCTTGGTAATTGGTGCAAACCTGTTATTCGTTTCGGACCTCAGCTTTGGCCTTTGAAAGTCTGAATAGCCCAGTGCTTATATCAACATAATTCCTGGCATCCCTGAACTTGGCTGTGATCAAGATCATGTGAAGGAATGGGTGACTGTCAAATCTAATCAGTTAATGCATTAGTATGAAAACAAGTCAGGTCATTCGGGTTCATTGTTAACATCAGAATAATCTCTTTCAAATATTGGTGAGCACCCTGAATGTAACTGGAAGTGAAATTTTCCTTATGAACTTTAAAAGTTGAATTTCTACCAGTCGGTGGAAATATAAAAACATGATTAGTATTTTAAGAAAAATGTAATAATTGATTGTAAAAGCTTATACTTGGCTTCCCCTATAGCTCAGAGCTAAAGAATGCCTGCAATGCAGGAGATGCAGGAGACGATGGCTTGATCCCTGGGTAAGGATGACCCCCTGGAGAAGGCAGGCAACCCACTCCAGTATTCTTGCCTGAAGAATCCTATGCACAGAGGAGTCTGGTGGGCTACAGTCCAAAGGATCACAAAGAGTTGAACACAACTGAGCAACTGAGCGTGAGCACAAGCACAAAAGCTTATACTACATATAAAATTCATTAAGAATTTTCAGTTAAAAATAGTTTATTTTTATTTATATTTTATTTTTAAATTTTCATTAGTTGACAATTATATAAATAGTAGAAGAGAATGCATTACCTGGATAACTTTAGAAAAAAAACTTATATCCCTTTTGAGCCAAAAATATTTACAACATTTCAATAAAGAGTACGATTCAGTTCAGTCGCTCAGTCATATTCAACTCTTTGTGATCTCATGGACTGCAGCATGCCAGGCTTCCCTGTCCATCACCAACTCCCAGAGCTTGCTCAAACTCATGTCCATTGAGTCATTGATGCCATCCAACCATCTCATTCTCTGTCATCCACTTCTCCTCCTGCCTTCAATCTTTCCCAGCATCAAGGTCTTTTCAAATGAGTCAGTTCTTCTCATCAGGTGGCCAAAGTATTGGAGTTTCAGCTTCAGCATCAGTCTTTCCAATGAATATTCAGGACTGATTTCATTTAGGATTGACTGGTTTGATCTCCTTGCACTCCAAGGGACTCTCAACAGTCTTCTCCAACACCACAGTTCAAAAGCATCAATTCTTTGGTACTCAGCTTTCTGTATACTCCAACTCTCACATCCATACATGACTACTGGAAAAACCATAGCTTTGACTAAATGGACCTTTGTTGGCAAAGTGATGTTTCTGCTTTTTAATATGCTGTCTAGGTTGGTCATAGCTTTTCTTCGAGGGAGCATCTTTTAATTTCATAGATGCAGTCACCATCTGCAGTGATTTTGGAGCCCCTCAAAATAAAGTCTGTCACTATTCCCATTATTTCCCCATCTATTTGCCATGAAGTGATGGGACTGAATGCCATGATCTTAGTTTTCGGGATGTTGAGTTTTAAGCCTACTTTTCCCACTCTCTCCTTTCACTTTCATCAAGAGGCTCTTTAGTTCTTTATTTTATGCCATAAGGGTGGTATCATCTGCATGTCTGAGGTTATTGATATTTCTCCCCGCAATCTTGATTCCAGTTTGTGCTTCATCCAGCCCAGCATTTCGCATGATGTACTCTGCGTATAAGTTTAATAAGCAGGGTGACAATATACAACCTTGATGTACTCCTTTCCCAATTTGGAATCAGTCTGTTGTTCCATGTCCAATTCTAACTGTTGACCTGCATGCAGATTTGTCAGGAGGCAGGTCAGGTGATCTAGTATTCCCATCTCTTTAAGAATTTTCCACAGTTTATTTTGATCCACACAGTCAAAGGCTTTGGCATAGTCAATAAAGCAGAAGTAAATGTTTTTCTGGAACTCTCTTGCTCTTTTGGTGACCCAACAGGTGTTGGCAATTTGATCCCTGGTTCCTCTGGCTCTTCTAAATACAGCTTGAACAATGGAAGTTCACAGTTCATGTACTGGTGAAGCCTGCTTGGATAATTTTAAACATTACTTTGCTAGCATGTGAGATGAATGCAAATGTGGTAGTTTGAACATTTTTTGGCATTGCCTTTCTTTGGCATTGCAATGAAAACTGACCTTTTCCAATCCTGTGCCCACTGCTGAGTTTTCCAAATTTGCTGGCATACTGAGTGCAGCACTTTAATAGCATTATCTTTTAGGGTTTGAAATAGTTCAACTGGAATTCCGTCACCTCCACTTGCTTTATAGTGATGTTTCCTAAGGTCCACTTGTCTTCACATTCCAGGATGTCTGACTCTAGGTAAGTAATCACACCATTGTGGTTATCTGGATAATGAAGATCTTTTTTGTACAGTTCTTTTGTGTATTCTTGTCATCTCTTCTTAATATCTTCTGCTTCTGTTAGGTGCATACCATTTCTGTCCTTTATTGAGCCCATCTTTGCATGAAACTCCAGTACTTTGGCCACCTCATGCAAAGAATTGACTCATTGGAAAAGACTCTGATGCTGGGAGGGATTGGGGGCAGGAGGAGAAGGGGACAACAGAGGATGAGATGGCTGGATGGCATCACTGACTCGATGGACATGAGTCTGAGTGACCTCTGGGAGTTGGTGATGGACAGGGAGGCCTGGCGTGCTGCGATTCATGGGGTCACAAAGAGTCGGACACGACGGAGCGACTGAACTGAACTGAACTTGCATGAAATGTTCCTTTGGTATCTCTAATTTTCTTGAAGCAATTTCTAGTCTTTCCCATTCTGTTTTTCTCTATTTCTTTGCATTGACCTTTGAGGAAGGCTTTCTTATCTCTCCTTGCTATTCTTTGGAACTCTACATTCAAATGGCTATATCTTTCCTTTTCTCCTTTGCCTTTTGCTTCCCTTCTATTCTCAGCTATTTGTAATGCTTCCTCAGACAACCATTTTGCCTCTTTGCATTTCTTTTTCTTGGGGATGATCTTGATCACTGCCTCCTGTACAGTGTCACGAACCTCCGTCCATAGTTCTTCAGGCACTCTATCAGATTTAATCCCTGAATCTATTTGTCACTTCCACTGTATAATTGTAAGGGATTTGATTTAGGTCATACCTGAATGGTCTAGTGGTTATCCCTACTTTCTTCAATTTAAGTCTGAATTTGGCAATAAGGAGTTCATGATCTGAGCCACAGTCAGCTCCCGGTCTTGTTTTTGCTGACTGTGTAGAGCTTCTAGCCATCTTTGGCTGCAAAGAATATAATCAATCTGATTTTGATATTGACTATCTGGTGATGTCNAAGTCTGAATTTGGTAATAAGGAGTTCATGATCTGAGCCACAGTCAGCTCCCGGTCTTGTTTTTGCTGACTGTGTAGAGCTTCTAGCCATCTTTGGCTGCAAAGAATATAATCAATCTGATTTTGATATTGACTATCTGGTGATGTCCATGTGTAGGGTCTTCTCTTGTGTTGCTGGAAGAGGGTATTTACTATGACCAGTGCATTCTCTTGGCAAAACTCTGTCAGCCTTTGCCCTGCTTCATTTTGTACTCCAAGGCCAAACTTGCCTGTTACTCCAAGTATCTCTTGACTTCCTACTTTTGCATTCCAGTCCCCTTTAATGAAAAGGTTGGTTGTTAGTTCTAGAAGGTCTTGTAGGTCTTTATAGAACCATTTAACTTCAGCTTCTTCAGTGTTACTGGTTGGNATTCCAAGGCCAAATTTGCCTGTTACTCCAGGTGTTTCTTGACTTCCTACTTTTGCATTCCAGTCCCCTTTAATGAAAAGGTTGGTTGTTAGTTCTAGAAGGTCTTGTAGGTCTTTATAGAACCATTTAACTTCAGCTTCTTCAGTGTTACTGGTTGGGGCATAGACTTGGATTACTGTGATATTGAATGGTTTGCCTTGGAAATGAACAGAGATCACTCTGTTGTTTTTGAGATTGCACCCAAGTACTGCAGTTTGGACTCTTTTGTTGACTATGAGGGCTACTCCATTTCTTCTAAGGGATTCTTGCCCGCAGTAGTAGATATAATGGTCATCTGAGTTAAATTTGCTCATTCCTGTCCATTTTAGTTCACTGATTCCTAAAATGTCAATGTTCACTCTTGCCATCCTGTTTGACCACTTCCATTTGCCTTGATTCATGGACCTGACATTCCAGGTTCCTATGCAATATTGCTCTTTACAGCACTGGACTTTACTTCCATCACCAGTCACATCTACAACTGGGTGTTGTTTTTGCTTTGACTCCATCTCCTCATTCTTTCTGGACTTATTTTTCCACTCTTCTCCAGTAACATGCTGGATAATGGCAACCTCCTTCAAAAGGTCCTGTGTATGCACTGCTGCGCTCAGTGCCCCTGACCCTGCAGCAGCCACGACTGACCCACGCTGCCGCCGGAGACTCCTGGACACTCACAGGCAAGTCTGAGTCAGTCTCTTGTGGGGTCATTCCTCCTTTCTCCTGGGTCCTGGTGCACATAGGGCTTTGTTTGTGCCCTTCAAGAGCCTGTTTCCCCAGTCCTGTGTAAGTTCTGGTGGCTCTATGGGGTTAATGATGACCTCCTCCAAGAGAGCTTATGCCACGCCTTGGTGTGGGTAAATAGTACAACCACTATTTAATTTAACAAATAGTACAAAGTGGGATGATAGAAATGGATTAGATCATGATTCTCTGATTTTATTATAATATTTGTGAATTGATGTATTAGCATTTCTCATGTTAAATAAACTAATCTTTAAAAACTATATTTTTGGGGAAGATTTTAAAATTGAGGTATAATTTCCATGCAGTAAAGTACACAGATCATAAACGTGCAACTCAGTAAATTTTCACAAAGTAAGCATATCCAGAGCAGGAATCAAACATTTCCAGCTTGCTTCCTACACCTTCCCAGTTAGTACTCCCGAAGGCTACCACTATTCTGACCACCATCATCATAGAATGCTTTAGAATTATGTTCAATTTTTAGCTACTGTTGAGATTATGAGTCCTTCAAGAAAAAAATTATATTTGGAAATTCTTTTTATTTTGAGAGAATACATTAATTTTTAGCCACTTAAAAAGTTTATGAGGAGGATGTCTTCCAAAACCATAAATAAGAAAAATCATCAATAAAGAGTATAAAGAGAGTTGTTAAAAAAGAAAAAAGTGAAAAGAAAAAAATCAGCTACCCGTCAGTCTTGGTTATCCATATACCTCAGTTGAAAATCATCAAGAGTGATAAATGTAGAGCATAGTGACCATAGATATGCAGACTTTACATTCAGTCACTTGGCTATAAAGTGTACTTATTGCCCTTCTGCTTAGGCTCATCAAGGTATTGGCCCCACACTTGGCTTGAAGCGTTCAGTGTTTTGCTCCCCATTCTTTTCGTCATCCCTTCCCTCACCATCTCAAACCATCCAGTCTATCTAGCCAAAGGTGGATATGATAGGGTTACTGCTATTACTACCTGCTATAGCTATTATTATTGACTGCCTACCAGTGCCTGGGGTTGACTGAGACTTCAAAAATGTCATTTCTAAGTCTTCCTGAAATCCTATTGGGTAGGCGATATTACTCCAATATATATGGAAATATGGTTGCAAAGAGGTGTGGTTTTCTTGAGGACATGTAGTCACAAAGGACTGAGCCAAGATTTATACCCAGTTGTATCTGGCTCCAAAGCTTACCTGGCTCTGATAAGGCATACAGGAACACTGGAGTGTTGGGGAGGGACAGGTAGGCAGACTCCGCAGCTGGGAAGGGAAGGTCTAACAAGGTAGTCTTTAGGTGCTCCGCTAGGGTGGGCATGGGCACAGTGAAGTTTGGGACTGAGATCAGGGAGAGAGAAGGGGCTGGTGATGGTCAGGGCTGCAATGCGGGGTGGGGGCTCTGAGTGGGAGGCTATGAGGACTGAGCCGACAGAAACCCATAGTTTCTCCAGTTCTGCTCACCAGCAAGGGAGAACTGGAGTCTGCAGCCCTTGGGGGACAGGGAGGTGGCGTTTCCACATCTCAACCCCTCTGGCCTGGGCGGACAGCCAGAGCGGAGGGCCAGGGAAGCACCAAGGCAGGAGAGATCGTTATCGGGAGGAAGGAAGCTCTGGCAGCTCCCACTGGCTTGTTTGTGACAAGCAGGCACTGGGCCACGGAAGTCCCTTGAGGTCAAGGGAAATGTGATCCTGGAACAGTGGGATGAAGCTGGGACACTCCCCTGACCCTGTGCCTTCAGGGCTAAGCGATCAAGCCAGCAGAGCCAGGCCCGGGCCCAGGACGGGAGAGTAGTGGGCCGGAGAAGGGGGAGGGCAGGGAGGCGGGGTGGGGCTGGGGTGGAGAGAAGAGAGAGGATTACCATCCTTGGAATACCTCATCAGCAGTCCCTTGGCTAGAGAGGTGATGACCTTTACTGCAGCCGACATGGTGTAACTGGCCTTTCAGAGCTCTCCGACATTGCCTCACGGGTGAACTCTCACCCAGTGCCCCTCTGGTCCCTGCAGAGGTCTCCATTTCTGGTCCAGTGATAAAATACAAAGTGCACTGCATGCAGTGTCAGGAGACCCAGTTTCAAGTCCAAATTCTGCTAACCACCCTGACAAGCTCTTTAATTAATAAAGCCATCTGAAACCTCAATTTCCTCATCCCTAAAGAAGTAATCCCTGTCGAGTCTGTCTCACAAGGGATGCACGTGAGCACACCGTGAAGAGCCTGAAATGCCATGTCATTTGTGATGAGCTGTGGCCTCCTTCTCTTCCCTTCTGGCCACCTCACTACCACATCAGGCTGGGGAAGAGGCCGAGTTTAGGAACAGGAGTAACTCTTTCCTAAATCCCATACACTCTCTTTCCAGTCCTTTCTTCCTCGAGCCATGCTGCCATAAGAAGATGGGGCACGGGAGAGATGTATGAAGCACAGACCAAGGAACCCACACCCCTAAACTTATTGCAGATAAACTTCTGAAAAAAATAGCAATAAAAAGTAGAGAGATCACCTTCTCTTCTAGAGCTTAGCCTGCTAAGGTATCACCTCAACCCTCCAAGCCCCTATCTTTTCAGAGGAGCTTGAGCCAGGAAGGGTCCCAAGAGATGTCAGAAGAGAAACTTCTGGGTGGAGGAGTGGTCCAGAGGCCTGGAGAAAGAATTAGCTCAAGCACAAGGAAGGCTGGAAAACTAAAGGACTTTGTCCAAGTGGACCGGAACCAGCTTGAATTTCCCAGAGTCCCCTTTCTTGGGAGGGTTACAGGCCACGATGTAAGAAGTGACCTGTTTCTTCTCCTTGTACTTGCACTCTGGGTATCTCCCTGAGTTGAGCTTACACTCGGTCAGGGATACAGGCGTCTGGCTCTGGTGGCAGTTATTCTCATGATTCTTGCAGGCTGTGTTGGGAGTCTGACAACTGGTGGCCACACTGGAGAAGGACTCATGCAGGAAGGTGTTGAGGTCTTTGCAGCGTTTGGAGAACTTGTTGATTTTGCGCATTGCAGCGTTGCAGCCTTGAGGACTGGGCTGCACGTGCTGAGTTTCAAACCACTGAGCTGGGGTCATGTTCCCGGGCCGGGCACTGACTGGGTCCTCGGCCACCCACAGCCCCAGCAGCAGGAGCAGCAGCAGAGGGCAGAAGCCTCCTCTGGCTGGGGCCATCTCTCTTAGGGGGTGCAGTTAGAAGGGAGGAGTGGGGTCTCTGGGGATGGAGAGCAGGTGGTGGAAATTAGCCCTCCTGAACCTGCTCCTTCCAGCTGATCACCGTCTCCCTCCCCCTCTGCCTCCTTCCTCCCTCTGCCCGTGTCTTTCTCCTCCTCTCCTCTCTGTGTGCACACAGCTGCTGTGACCCATTCCCGTAATTCTAGGGCCCTGCTCCCTCATCTTGTGTCCCTATCTTTCATTCATTCATTCATTCTGTCCCACAAGTCTCCTACTGCTTGCTCCATCTCCTCTCCCTCATATCCATCCTTCTGTGTCCCTGTTTCTATCCTTTTCTCTGTGTTGTACCCTTCGTGACTCCATCCCCATCTTCTCCATAGCCCTGTTTTGTGCACCCAGCCCCTAGCATCTCTCTCCTCTCTCCCGTGTGTCCTCATCCGTCCACACTGAGTCCCTCCTTTGTCCACCTTGTCACTCACCTGAGGGTACTCTTATCTGGCCAGAGCCCATCCCTTCCCTGTCCTCTCTCCTCACCCACGTTCTACTGTGGCCTCACCTCGTCACTGAGTCTTCCTGTTACAATGCCGGCTCAGTGGACACAGCTTCCTTCCGCTGGTCTTCAGATCTCTGAAGGCCTCCTCTCCCACCACGAACTCCTTAAGAGATGGCCTGGCCTGGCCTGTGGTGCCTTTATTTGGGTGTGGGCTGGGAAGCAGCCCTGGATCAGGAAATGAATCAGGTTCATGCCTTTCCACTTACATATTCCAAGTGTAGTAAGTGGAGCTAGTACACCTGCCTAAACATCTTTAGCAATGAGGAAGTCTGAATCGGCATACTCAAAGAGTAGATCTGGCCTCTAGCCACAAGATTGGAATGACTCTGATAAAACACTTGACCCAGGTGTCTATCCCAAATGAGAGCTGTCATTTATCCTCTCCTACATACACCTCTGGTTCTGATTCTGGGAAGAGCCCATGGCTGTGGTGGTAAGGGTTGCTTTTTTTCTGATCTGAAATACAGATGGAATAGTCTAGAAGGTTACTTTGCATGATTTCCTGTCATCAGGACTTTTTGCTAATCTTTTGGAGGAGACAGGGAAGTAGACCAATCATCACAGCCACTATTCCCAGCACCATTCCAACTCAATCATTCTACAGTGATTCATTCTGGGTCCCTCCTGTACCAGGGTCCAGCAAGGTCACCTGGCTTTACCTGGAGATGATGCCCAACACCTCTCATCCTTCACTCTTTCCCTTACTGCTTTATTAAAATTTTCAGCCCTTAGTGTCCAAATTTGAGAATGCTGCTCCTGGGGATGCTGCTTCACAGCTAACTAGACCTTCCTCCACCTGAGTAACCTGTTCTTGTGGCAGTTACAGCTGTGCGGAGAGCTGGGGCCAATGCCGCTCCTGTGGCTCCAGTGAGCTTGGTACGTGAGACTCAGAAGAACCAAGATACCAAGGAAGAGAAGCATCACTACAGGTGGACGGGAAGGCCTAGAAAACGGACATGAACAGTTTTCTTCTTCTCAGGATTTACTTGTAAGCAGTAAGTGATCTCAGAAGAGTGGATTCAGGTTCGTTCACGTAGTCAGTATTTACTGAGCATCTACTATGGGCCAAGGAGCTTGGGATATACCAGTGAATAAAAGTAAAAATCCTTACCTTTGGAATGCTTACATTTCATTGAGGGAAGAGAATATTTACATAACATTGGAGGAAGGATAATAAAAAAAAAGATACATATTTTGTTCAAAGTGATCATTGCTAAGGAAAAAAGAAAAAGTGGAGATTGGTAGGCAGTGATTTTTAAACAAGGTCATTGAAGTAGGTGACCAGAAAAACACTTGAAGGTGAGAAAGTGAACTTATGCTTGTTTGGGGAAGAAGGCTCCAAAGCAGAGGGATTCAGTTCAGTTCAGTCACTCAGTCATGTCCAACTCTTTGCAATCCCATGGACTGCAGCATGCCACGCTTCCCAGTCCATTGCTGAAACTCATGTCCATTGAGTTGGTGATGCTATCCAACCATCTCATCTTCTGTCGACTCCTTCTCCTGCCTTCAATTTTTCCCAGCATCAGGTCTTTTCCAGTGAGTCAGTCACATCAGGTAGCCAAAGTATTGGAGTTTCAGCTTCAACATCAGTCCTTCCAATGAATCAGGAGTGATTTCCTTTAGGGTTAACTGGTTGGATCTCCTTGCAGTCCCAGGGACCTCAAGAGTCTTTTCCAACACCACAGTTCAAAAGCATCAATTCTTCGGTGCTCAGCTTTCTTTGTAGTCCAACTCTCACATCTATACATGACTACTGGAAAAACCATAGCTTTGACTAGATGGACATTTGTCGACAAAATGATGTCTCTGCTTTTTAATATGCTCTCTAGGTTGATCATAGATTTTGTTCCAAGGAGCAAGCGTCTTTTAATTTCATGGCTGCAGTCACCAGCTGCAGCAATTTTGGAGCCTAAGAAAACAAAGTCTGTCACTGTTTCCATTGTTTCTCCATCTATTTGCCATGAAGTGATAGGACTGGAAGCCATGATCTTAGTTTTCTGAAGGTTGAACTTTTTCACTCTCCTCTTTCACTTTCATTAAGAGGCTCTTTAATTCTTCACTTTCTGCCATAAGGATGGTGTCATCTGCATATCTGAGGTTATTGATATTTCTCCCAGAAATCTTGATTCCAGCTTGTGTTTCCTGCAGCCCAGCATTTCTCATGATGTACTCTGTTAAATAAGCAGGGTGTACTTGATGTACGCCCTTGATGTACTCCTTTCTGGATTTGGAGCCAGTCTGTTGTTCCATATCCAGTTCTAACTGTTGCTTCTTGACCTGAATACAGATTTGTCAGGAGGCAGGTCAGGTGGTCTGGTATTTCCATCTCTTTAAGAATTTTCCAGCTTGTTGTGATCCACACAGTCAAAGGCTTTGGCGTAATCAATAAAGCAGAAGTAAGTAAATGTTTTTCTGGAACTCTCTAGCTTTTTCAATGATCCAGCGGGTGTTGGCAATTTGATCTCTGGTTCCTCTGCCTTTTCTAAAACCAGCTTGAACACCTGGAAGTTCATGGTTCACGTATTGCTGAAGCCTGGCTTGGAGAATTCTGAGCATTACTTTGCTTGCGTGTAAGATGAGTACAATGGTGTGGTCGTTTGCACATTCTTTGGCATTGGAATGAAAACTGACCTTTTCCAGTCCTGTGGCCACTGCTGAGTTTTCCAAATTTGCTGGCATATTGTGCACAGCCTGTTAACAGCATTATCTTTTAGGATATGAAATAGCTCAACTGGAATGCCATCACCTCCGCTAGCCTTGTTCATCGTGATGCTGTCCCCTCTCCAGTATGAAAAAGCAGAGGGCACAGCACTGCAAAGGCCCTGTAGCAGATGGATGCCTGGGGGGCTGGAGGAACAGTGAAGAGTCCAGTGTGGCTGGAGTGGGTGAGTGATAGGGTCAGAGGGGTCCAGAGGCCAGATCATGGAAGCCTCAGAGACCATTAGAAGGACTGTGGTGGAGGGCTGAAAAAAAGGAAAAAAAAGAAAGGACTGTGGTGGCTCAGTGGTAAAGAGTCGCCTGCCAATGCAGGAAACACAGGAAGCACAGCTTTGGTTCCTGGGCTGGGAAGATCCCCTAGAATAGGAAATGGCAACCTGCTCCAGTATTCTTGCTCAGAAGTTTCCATGAACAGAAGAGCCTGGCAGATTACAGTCCATGGGGTTGCAAAGAGTCAAACATGACTGAGCAACTGAGCATCCACACACAAGTTTTGCTGTGTACACAGCGGGGAGCCTAGGAGGGTTCTAAGCAGAAGAATAAAGAGAGTTTCCAGGTGGCCTAGTGGCTAGGAGTCCAGACTTTCACTGCCATGGCCTGAGGTCAATCCCTGGTCAGGAAGCAGATCCTTCAAGCTGCATAGTAAAACAACAACAACAAAAAACACAAAAAATGCAGAGGAGTAGAAGATCTATCTGTTTTAAGATTCCCTAGCTGTTGTGTGTATGTGACTGCAGAGAAGCCACACGAACCATCCAGGTCGTGCACACCTGAGTCACACAGTTTGTGTTCTGGTCCAGAAGTTAGGATTTTGAGTCAGGGAGGTAGGGTGTTTGTTTTGAGCTTGGGGACATCATTTTAGTAGCTGGAGAACACACCTGTGGGTCAGGATGGAGAATCTCTGAACAAGTGGTGCAGGAGAGAGAATCACCACTAGATGGCAGCAGAGAACCAGGAGCAGGTTAGCACAGGCCTCTGACTCCCCTGGTTCCCCCTTGGTGAGGCCTTGGCGGTGCTAACAGCATTCACTGCTTTGTTGAGGTGCCTGATTCTTTGTAGTTTGAACTTCTGGATAGAGAATTGTGTCTCTGCTGCTGTAGGAATGCAAGGGTTAAAGCAGAATGTGGACAGAATGCACATCAGCCCAGGCCAGTCCTGCCCTGGACTGGAGGCTGGGGTTAGAGAGGGGGTGGAAAGGCCAAGAGCTCATTTGGATTCCTCGCCTGCCGGACTCCTCCTCACTTCTTATTATTCTAGAGGGAGATGATTCCAAACCACAGCTTGCACTGCCCTCTGCTCTTGTGTTTTCCTGTTAACATAATTATCTAGTGTGCTCTTCGACTTCATCGTGTGGGGTTCTAAAAAAAGTCTACCTTAGTGCTCTGTGAAAGTAAATACGGCCACGCTGTCTCAGGTCAAAGGGAAGAGGGAGTCAACGTTTAGATTTGCACGTGAAAGCTGAACAGTTAAGCTGGCTGTTTACACAGTTCAGGCTGAAACCCTTACTTTGCCTCCATTGTTTGGATAAGGCAGGTGATTTCGTTTATTTATTGACTGAAACTACACAGTTTCCAAGATCTGCTTCACTTTGCACTCGGTAGGATAATTTTGCCATGTTTCCTTCACTGCATTCACAGGGCGAGACAGGGTGGAGGAAGGGGAATACGGTTAGGGAGAACAAAAGGAGGCAGGCGTCAGGCCGAGGACTGGTCGGGAAGGCGGCAGAAGGGAGAGAAGACAAATTAAAGAGGGGAGAGAAGACGAGATGCGGGGGGGTGGGGGTGGGAGAAGATGAGAGGGAAGCAGGTCTCCATGCAGGGCTGTAAGGCAGCCGCCTTCCCCTGCTGGTGTCACAGTCTCTGCTCTTGGCCTAACCTTTCCCTGGGCCACTGCTGCGTGTGTGTGGTGTATGGGTGCATGTGTGTGTGGCATATGGTGCATGTGTGTGTGTGTTTAAAGTTGTTGGGGTGGGTGTTGTAAAAATCCCAACAGTGCCAGGTGGACCTCTGCCTGTCTTCCCCTCAGGACAACAGCTGCTACTTCCTCTAGCCCTTGTTGGGAGGGGTTGAGGGGGGCTGGGAGAGAGGAGGCCGAACCTGGATTGGTGCCCACCCTTCAGAGCCCAGGCGCTCTTTCTCTTTTTGAGTTCTACCCAGCCTCTGGAGACCCATGGAAAGCCCATGAGCCTTTCCTTCCAAGCAGGAGCAGATCCAAGTTCTGTTATTTTGTGTTGCTCCTAGGATAAATAAAGGTAATGGACTCATTTTTGCAGATGAGGAAAGTGAAACAAATAGCAAGTTGGGGTCAGATGTGGGATTCGCTTTGGGTCTTTGAATTCTCATGACCTCTCCTGGAACAGCTGGGATCTGTAGGAGATAGCAGTGACAGAAGGTTGGAATCCTCGGCTCCTAGACCAGTGCCTTTAGACCAGCCAGGATGTAGGGGTGGGGAACCTGTTCTGGGCTTAAGAGGCCTCACCAGGTCACTCCGTCCCGTAAGCCATTGCCAGTTCCTCATTTGTCTATAGAATAAGTTAAAAATTCCTTAGCTTGATGCTCAAGGTCTGCCACAATCTGGCAAACCTGTTTCTGACTTCGTCTCTGACTTTTCTCCCACTGAGTGCCTCAGTCTCAGCCAGGCTGGGTTTTTTCTTTCCTCAAACATGCCTTTCATAATTCTCCCCACCCCCCCTTTTTTTTTTCATGCTTTGAGGCTGCAACTATCTCGCTTTTTTCCTCCTTCAGTATATTTTATTGAAGTACAGTTAACTTACAGTGTTTCCGGTGCACAGTAAGGTGATTCAGTTATACATATATACACATACATTGTTTTCAGATCATTTTCCATTATAGGTTACTACAAGATACTGACTATAACTCCCTGTGCTATACAGTAAACCTTTGTTGCTTGATGTGTATTTAATTCTTTTAATTAGAAATCTAGTATTCTATTCATATTAAGTCAAACAAGTGGAATCAAAATGTCATAAATTTTGGGGGCAAAAATTCATACATTTTCTAAAATATATATTATACATGCTATTTATATTTTAAAATTTTTTATTTTGCATTGGAATATAACTGATTAACAACATTGTGATACTTTCAGGTGAACAGCAAAGGGACTCAGACACACATATACTTATATCCATTCTCTCCCAAACTCCCACTGCACCCAGGTTTCTACATAACATTGAGCAGGGTTCCATGTGCTATACAGTAGGCTCATGATTCTCTTTATCTCCACTTAATTGTTCCTTGAGATCCATCCAAAGGTTTCAATTTCCCTCCAAAAAGCTTTCTTTGGCCTTCATAATTCAGAGGGATCTCTCTCGCTTTTAAATTCCTACATTTACTGTCATCAAAATGTATAATTTTCTGCCTTGAATCGTTGGTTATTTCTTCATATATATTTGTTTTCCTCCAGTTTTGACTGTCAATTCCCAGAAGACAAGGACCATCTGTTATACTGTGCCCACAGGATACAGCACAGTTAGTGACCCTAAAGGATTTAAAGTCTAGGGTAGAAAGCATTTGTCCTGCCCTGAGTGATCCCATTGCCAGGTGGTATCACCTGAATGATCCCAGTCCCAGTTGAGGAACTGACAGTGTAGCTGCTGAACTCTAACCCCGGGGTGAAGGTCAAACTATGACAAGGAGGTTGAAGTGGCTGAAACAATCCTCTGAGTTCAAGGACAACCCAGGACAGTTTGTTATTGGAACCATTTGATTGGAAAGGGCAAAGATAAAGCCACCGAGACTGTAGTGAGCTCACTTAGGGGTCCCCCTCGATCACAGGGAATCATCGTTGCACTTGTCAGTCTAGCCAGTGGTTCTAGAATCCTACCATTGGGGAGGGGAGGAGGGAGAGAATGTGTGCATGGCTGTATGCAGAGAGTCATTTTCAGGGGAAAAAGAACAAAAGGTGGTTTCAGTGATAAACTGTCAGTAGCCCTTTGGCTGGCAGAAGAACCAGCACCATCACAAGCAAAGTCAAACAAACAAACAATCTCTTAAGTTTTAGATATTTACCAATCCTTTTCAATACATAAGGTATAAGTAAGTTTGCTCTTGTTAGGAAATCTGATTCTGTCATTAGACCAGAGGTTTTCAACCTCAGCACAAGCTACGTTTTCATCTGGGTGCATCTTTGTTGTGGGCGCTGTCTTGTGCGTTGAGCAGCATCTCTGGCCTCTACCCACTAGATGCCAGTAGCGCCTCCCAGTTGCGGCAACCAAAAAAGCCTCCAGACATGATTAACTGCTCCCCCTTGAGAGCCACTGAGTTAGACAGGGGGCCTCAAGCAAGCTGCTGTCCCTCTCTAAAAGTTAGTTTCTTCATCTCTAGGATGATTATTATATAAGTAAAGTCCAGTATAATGGGGCAACAATTTCACAAATCTCAGGCCTCAGGAGCAGATGAAATCATGACAAGGATGTCAGAATGGATGAAGCAATACTATGGATCGGGATGGGATTTTAAAGACCAAACCAGAAGGATAGAAGATTGAAACTTAAAGGCCAATCATACACTCAGCACTTTTTCTGGTCCCACGATCATGACTTTGTAATATATGTTCACCCGTGTGTTGTTCCTATTGAATTGTAAATTTAATCTGGACTGGAACTGTTTCATTTACTTTCCATTTCCCCTAATGTTTGTTGTAGTGCTTTTCAGGTAGTATTTAACAATTTTAAAATATTTTCAAGCAATTAGCATGGGGCATGACTAATAGAAGGCTTGGTGAAGATGAATTTAAGTCAGGCATTACAGAGGGCTCTAGATTGGCAGTAGGGATGTGGGGAGGTTACTTGGCTCATTTGGGAAATATGAGACTTGCCAGTGTTGAGTGAGTTGGGAATAAAAAGTAAGTTGGTATAGTAGCATAACTAGTTATCCATTTATGTATTGTTCAATGACTAAAAGGCATTTCCATACTGACTGTCTCATTTTACTCTCACAGCCTCATGAGGAAAGGAAGGCATCAATGCCATTCTCTAGAAGAAGAAACAGAAGCTCAGTAGGTTAACCTGAGATCATGTCCTAAACTTTTATGGTGTGTTGTTCCATTTCTGTAATTGTGCAAGTGGAGGTCAGTGATGAAGCGGGAGTAGCAGACGAAGGAAGCGGAAGACCAAGAGGCATGAAAAGCCCCTTTCTCTTCCAAGCGAAGCTGCAGCCTCGAGCAAATAAGGAAGAGGTGGCACGCTCTGGGGCCACACAATGCTAGCTTCCTCAAAACACAGACTTGAGTCAGCCAGGCTCTGGCACCACCCTTCATGGGCTCCCACAGGGTGTTGGCTGATGGACCAGCCTGAAGGATGCAGATGAACCACCTGCCTGTGTGGGCTCTCCCCTCACCTGCCTAGCTGTGCACGTTTCCCTAAGGAGATGCTCCAAATAGAGGCTTCTTAAACATGACCTCTGGGTTGATCTCCACATGAACTGGCTCAGAAGAAATGAGGGTGGGGGTGAGAGTGGGAGGAGAGAGCAGCATTCTGGGTAGAGGAGATAAGATGAACAAGATGCAGTGGAAGCAGGCAGGGATGGAGATACAGTTAGAGACGTGGTGGGGGCCACGTCAGGGAGGTCTTCTGTCCCATGAGATGGAGAGTCCTCTTGTGGTTGGAGAGTGTGCCGTGTCCAAGAGAAGGGAGATCCTGAGCAGGAGAAGGAATAGGAATGGAAGAGACAAGTTTGAGGAAAATTTTAGTCAAGAGATTGTCAGGGCTGCATGACTGATGGACTCGAGCTCATACCAGTGCCAGGCCCTGGGCCAAGAGCTCCTGATATATATCATCATGAATTCTAATACTGCTTCGAGGTATAGAATATTATCCTCACTGACAGATGAAGAAACTGAAACTTATACTGGTTTAGTGAACTAAGATCGATGGTGCACAGCCTGGAAACATCAGAGCCAGGATTCAATTCCTGGTCTGTTTGGCTCAAAACAAACCAGGCTCTTAACCATCTTGTAGTACTGCCTCCAAATGGATGGGATTAGGGAGAGGGTAAGGTGGAGGATCATTCTCAGATTTCTTGCAGAGGTAACTGAGGACACAGACAAGGCAGGAGGGAAAGCAAGTTGGAGGAGGGTGGGTTTGGTTTTGGAGTCTGCCTTGTGTTGTCGGAAAGAGCAAGTCTGGACTTTGCTGGTGGTGTGGTGAATAAGACTCCTCCTGCCAATGCAGGACCTACCGGTTCGGTCCCTGGTGCAGGGAGATTCCACATGGCTTGGGGCAACTTGGCTACAACTACTGAGCCCGTGCTCTAGAGCCCGTGAGCCGCAGCTAGTAAAGCCTGTATGTCCATGCTCTGCAACAAGAGAAGCCACTGCGAAGAGAAGCCTGTGCGTCATGGCCAGAGAGGAGCCCCTGCTCTTTGCAAGGAGGGAAAGCTTGTGCACAGCAATGAAGACCCAGCACAGCCATAAATAAAGGAAATTTCTTTAAAAAAGAAAGAGCAAGATTAAGGGGCTGTGAATGAGGAACACCCATGCATCTCCCCATGCCCCCTACCCCTTGTGAATCACACACCGGCCTTGGAACACTCAGGGTTCTGTTCTGACTCCCTTTTCCTGCTCTCCAGGGAGAGAATGGTAAGCTGCCCTAAGACGCAACCTGGACAACAGGTGCTGGAGGCGAGGCCGAGAGGCCTGTGGAAGTCCAGGACTGTGAAGGGGCAGGAGTTGATGAAAAAGATTTAGTAGCCTCCCTGCCTTTTCTTTTAAACAGCAAGAATCTGATCTATTGGGCACCGGCCCACACTGCCTCAAGCCCAGGCTACGCTGTCTACTCCCACCTGACAAGTTTGAGCCTTCGGGGTCAGCACTCATAGGTTTCCAGGAGTGCCCTGACACCTAAGGGCCTGAGATTACAAGGTCAGCATGACCACCACTGGAGTGCAGTTGGTGACGGAGACACCAGTATAAGTTTCAGTTTCTTCATCTGCAGTTGGTGAGGGGGTCCATAGAATGGTCTTTGGTTCTTAGCCCAGCACTCAGGAGGCAGGGAGGCTCCCTTGTATATGTGGCCCTGGGGCCCCCAGGAGTGGGATGAGAGAGTGGGAGACCCCCTGTTTTCTGAGGGTCAGGAATAAGCAGCACCTTGTTTCTCAGAAACATAACAGAGCTTTCTTTATCACCTTTCCACGGGAGCGGGGCCTGTGAACCAGAGGAGACATCAAAGGAAGTCTAAGAACCAGGGGATTTCTGGCAAAGAGGCTGGAACTTGGTGTTCTGATGACACCAGAGAGGAGGAGAACAGAAGGTAAATGGCTCTCTCCTCCTCCTCGTCCAGCCCCCTCAGCCCGGGGGCTCCTCAAACCCAGGGGACATGCCCTCCTCCACACCAGTCTCTATCCACCAACCTTTTTAGCCTCTTCTCTCACCTGTTGGCTGTCCTTGGCCTCAGGCAGGAAGACTCCGCCTCTGTCCTGCTGCCTTCCAGCTCCCGTCCCTCCTCAGCTGCAGTCAGGGAAGTGCTGCGGAGCCTGTCACTTCTGGACGCTCTGCATTTTTACCAGAAGGACTAACTGGGCCAGGGTAACCAGGAAGAGCCTCTTACCCAAGGACCAGTTGGACCTCTTATTTCGTAAGTGTCACAGCTCCCAGATGGATGGGGTGAAGCTGAGATTCTAAGATAGACCCAGGGACAGGGGGAATGGTGAGAGTTGGCCGACCAGCGGGGTGACCCTGGGCAAATGTGTCTTCTGTCTGATGCATGAGGACTTGGGCTGGATGATCTCTGAGGGACAGTTGGCACACTGGGGAGGCTGGGGGCACAATGGAGGTTCTGGGTAGGGACAGCCAGCCACTCAGGCCCACCTGTCTCCAACCACCTTAACTCTGCCAGCAGGAAGAATGGCACCACCTGTGGCCCAGCTCCTCTTCCTCCAAGTTGTTCTACAGACAGCTTTGGTTGAAAACATCAAGACTCAGCTTGCCATCAAGACTCAGCTTGCCATTGAGAACTTCCGTACCCTACACGTTGACTATCCCAAGGTTACCTACGCCAAAGGTTTCCAAGGTTACTGCAATGGTCTGATGTCCTATGTTCGGGGCAGGCAAGAAAGCTGGTATTGCCCAAAGATCCATTATGTCTTACATGCCCCTTGGACAACCATCTGGAAGTTCTGCAAGTACAGTGAGAGTTTCTGTGAGAATTACAATGAATACTGCACGCTCACCCAGGACTCCATCCCTCTCACAATTTGCTCCCTGAACTACAAACAGCCGCCCACCGGCTGCCGCTACAACAGCACCCTGACCAACCAAAGGCTCTATCTGCTCTGCTCTGAAAAGTATGATGGTGAACCCATAGATATCATTGGCCTCTACTAGGAAGGGAGGCCTTTGGTCTGAAACCACCCCCGCAACTCCCCGCCCACGGCCGCTGCTACACACTAGCCTGTCCCCACTCCCGAAGCTCAGATTCCTGGTACAAGGCTTCCTCTCTGGCTTCACAGGCAGGCAGGGTCCCCTCCCAAGAGACCAGGGAGGCAGGAAGTATGTCCAGACTTTTGGTCACCATGCAAAGTTGTGCTGTCTTCTCGGCCTTTTCTGTCTTGCTTCCCTCCCCCCACCACCCTACCACCATTCTCGCTCTCCCACAGACCGTTTTACCCACCCAAGAAGCTGACTGTGTCCAGCTGGCAGTGACTGCCCATCTACTGGCCCAGATCCTGACTCCTGGCCGGAGTCCCAGAGCCTCAGCTCACACCATGGCACCGGTTCTGAGTCTCAAATCCTGTCCCTGCCACCTTTCCCTTCTCGGTCTTCCCCATCTCTCTTACGATTCCCTCCACTCGCTCACCCATACGGTGGCTATCTCTAGCTGTAGGACCCTCCCTGAGAGTCTTGGACTCATATTAGCTTCATTTCTCCAGGACATGCCCCTCAGCTCCCAGTCTCTCCCCCATACTTCCAACCTCTTTAATCACCCTGTATTCTTTCTCTGACCTCTTTTCCTTCCATCCTTCTCGCCTTGGACCACTGGTGTTTTAAGTTCTCTTTTCTGACCTGTTCTCCCAGAGATTCCTGCATCCTTTTCCTTCCTGAAGCTCCTTCTGATATCCCCCCAAATCCAGGATCTGCCTCTGACAAGGCAGGGATGAAGTGGGCTCAGCTGTGGTCACAGAAGGTTTTAAAACCATATTTGAATTATGTAAGATACAACCATTGGATGAAACTGGAAGGGTACATGGGATCTCTGTATTTTTTTTTACATTTGCCTGTGAATCTAATCATTGCCAAATAAAAAGATAAAAAGCACATCTGAATTAGTTCTGATTTCATTACTTTTTCTGCAATGCATCAGAACTCCTACTCTCAGAGTCCTGGAGGTCACCCACCTCTGGCCATCTTCCTGGGCCACCCTTTGGCGGTAGGGTCAGTAGGATCTTCTGTTCCATGTCTACCATGATGGAGGTGGGTGGGGTAAAACTCAGCTCTAGACTGGGTTGAAAATGAAGTCTCCTTACCCTTGTTGTGTTGTGTGTTCAGTCGTATCTGACTCTTGGAACCCCATGGACTGTAGCCCACCAGGCTTCTCTGTCTATGGAATTTTCCAGGCTAGTATATTGGAGTGGGTTGTCATTTCTTACTCCAGGGGATCTTTCTGACCCAAGGATAGAACTCATGTCTCCTGCACATTTTCTGCATTGCAGGCACATTCTCGAGCCACCGGGGAAACCCTTGAAGAAGTGAAGTGGCTCAGTTGTGTCCCTGGGATTCTCCAGGCAGGAATACTGGAGTGGGTTGCCATTTCCTTCTCCATGCCATTTCCTTCTCCATCTTCCATGAAAGATGTTGGTGCTTTTCTAGATATGAGAAGATGCAAAAATTGGGCTCATAAAAGTCATCTCCTGAAAATATATGGACTTTTCTGCCAGTTTCTCCCAGAGCACAAAGTGCCTCATTCCTGATCTCCACCCTGAAATCCTTTCAAAGGATGCTACAGGTCAGCAGCTACAGCAGGTCATAATTTAATCCTCATAAATGTAAATGGTGGTGGTGGTTTAGTTGCTAAGTCGTGTCCGACTCTTGCAACCCCATGGATAGTAGCCTGCCAGGCTCCTCTGTCCCTGGGATTCTCCAGGCAGGAATACTGGAGTGGGTTGCCATTTCCTTCTCTAGGAGATCTTCCCAACCCAGGGGCTGAACCTGGGTCTCCCGTATTGCAGGCAGATGCTTTACCATCTGAGCCACCTAGAATAAGCTCACAACAGGAGTTAGGCCAAGTAGATCCTTGATCCTTGGCCACCAGATCTCTGGTGTCTGCTTCTTCCCCAACAAAACATGGACTGCAACAGATGAGGAAGGTGGAGGGACAGGGAACGGTCTCATTGCTAGTATTTGGGCCGTACTATGTCAAATCAGGAAGTGATACTCCCCTTTGGGATGCTGGGGGTGGGGGATGGATACTGGTAATGTGTGAGCACAACTAGCAAATACTTTTGCCTCCACAGCTAGTTTATCTCTTATCTCCAAATATATTCCTCAGCCATGTTCTGAGAAGCTGCTGTTAGCGGGATGCTACCCATTGATGAGGAGGCCAAGTAGAATGAAGGATGTACTTCTGGGAAGTCCTACCCTTGGATTTCTCGGCTCTTCTCTTTGGTTCTGCACGAAGGGTCCCTCATCCTTCCGCGGGTGGAAGACAGAGCTCGTGAACTGCTGCACACACAGATGTTTATTGTCCCCCCCAAGCTCCTTGGTGTTCAAGATGCAGGGTCAAGGGCCAACAGGTGAAGATGAGGCTACTCCCTAGTTGTTGCCCTTCTTATCATACGTGCCAGCACCCTTGTAGCCACTCACGTAGCCTGAGTTGTCAGTCACGTCTTCCCGTCCCGCGATGCCTTTCCCCTTGCCACTCTCGTCAAAGCGCTCCTTGTGGGTGCCAGTGTACTTGCTGGTGTCTGCCAGCCGGCTCACCCCGCCCACTGTTGTCGCTTTCTGTGGGCCAGAGGGTGAGGGGCCTGAGCCTGCTCCCTTCCTTCCCCTCCACTGTCACAGCCCTGCGAGATGGCCTTCGAGTAGTTTTATTAGTTGTCCGAGCTCATGTTCAACCCCTGGTGCTGCCTGCTTAGGGCTCAGGTGCAGATGAGAAGAGGAACTGTGATAAGAGCCATCCACTCGTGAGAAAGGAATCCGGGGCATGGGAACGAGTAGGGAGGTGTGTGTGTGGACTTTTCTGCTTCCAGAGAAGCTATTTTGACTAGGCTGCAGCCAGAGGACTTCAACCCCAGACCTAAAACACAAGTTCTGTCCTGCTGTGCTGTGCTTAGTCGCTCAGTGTTGTCCAACTCTTTGTGACCCCACGGACTGTAGCCCTCCAGGCTCCTCTGTCCATGGGGATTCTCCAGGCAAGAATACTGGAGTGGGTTGCCATGCCCTCCTCTATGGGATCTTTCCAACCCAGGGATCGAACCCAGGTCTCCAGCACTGCAAGCAAATTCTTTACAATCGGAGCCATCAGGGAAGCCCCTCTGTCCTGCTGGGAAGGCCCTATTTGACACCCACAGTAGAAAGAGCTTTTAGTAGAGAGGGGATAAATAGGGAACAGGAAGGTGGGTGTGAGGCAAGAAGTCGAATATTAGACCTTACATAACCAACTCGATGGACATGAGTTTGAGTGAACTCTGGGCATTAGTGATGGACAGGGAGGCCTGGCGTGCTGTGATTCTGGGGTTGCAAAGAGTCGGACACGACTGAGTGACTGAACTGAACTGAACTGAAGAGCGTGAAGAGGGTAGGGAGCAGGTACCATGTGCTCTGTGCTCAGTGTCCCCCCAAAGCCACCTGGCCCTGGTGGCCTGGCCCAGATCCTGGATACTTGGGAATGAGTCTAAGTTTCACTATTAAAATAGGTGTGAAAAGAAAAATAAGTAAATAAATAAAATTGCTGTGGACCTTGGCTAAGTCACTTCTCACAATTTCCTCACTTCTGAAACTATTCGATGATCTCTAAATTAGTCTGTTTCAGTACCAACAGCGCCCAAAGGCCTTCTGCCCCACCTCCCTGCTNCGAAGACCCCTCCAGCCTGTATTGATTCTAGCTGAAGCCTGGAGAAGGCTTGTTCACTGGACTCGTGGATACAGATTGGGAGGGTTAGTGACCTGGCAGGGATTGGTGACCCAGATAGTCCAGGTCTTGGCTTAGGTTTTCTGTCTCTAAAAGACCCAGGATCTGTCTCCCATGTCATTCACCTCATTGCCTTGTTTTCTCAGACCCCAGAGCCAGGAGGAGTGAGAACCCTGACCCCTAACCCTACTTCATCCAGCCAATAGGAGCCAAGTAAGTGACCCCACCTCCAGGTTGCTGGCCCTTGCCTCTGCTGGTCTGCGCCGGTGCTCTGCTCCTCACCGGCCCCAAAGGTTGAATACATGCTACTTTATTCGAGGTCAGGAGTCTTGGGAGGAAGGGAGGCATCGGGTCTGTTGGACACAGATGTCCCTTGTCCTTCTTTTCTGGTTTCCCCCTCCCCCTCTTGGTCATGTTACTCAGGTCATTTTTAGCCCCTTTCTCTTTGCGCTGCTGACCTTGGCGCTTTAGTCGAAGGTCACAGTCAGTGGTGAACTCTCGATACCCATCCCTTGGTATCTTTAGAGCACCCAGTCACTGAGCCACGAGTTTCACCCCCTACCTAACTAGGAGTGTGGGGTGGCCCCTAAATATAGCCTGGGAAACCCGAGCTGCCCTGCTGCCCCACCCTGATATTTCCATCCAGGATAGGGGAGGGGGTACGGAGGTGTCGGTGTTGAGGGGTGTTGGGATGGCTAGGCTGAAAGGAAGTGGTGTCCTGAGTCCTCTTCCCCAAGCCCTCTTTCCCGGCAGCCTGGCCCTGCAGCCGGGGGTGCCGGACCGCCTCTCTCTGTCCTGGAGTAGTCTTCAGCTCCTGGGGCCCTCCGCAGCCAGCACTGTCCAGTGTTGAGAGAGGAAGCCAGGGGTTGGGGGACGCATGCAGTGTGGGGGCAGCCTCCCCAGTCTCTGTGTTTCCTCACCCTGCCAGGTCACCATGGCAGAGCTGCGGGAGGTGCAGATCACGGAGGAGAAGCCGCTGTTGCCAGGGCAGACACCCGAGGTGGCCAAGGTTATCAGAGACCCCTGACTCCCGGGCCGGAATCCCAGACCTCCAAGCATAGCCCTCACTTCTTCCCTTCCCAGACTCATGATCTCATTGTCACTCACACCCCACTACGCTCTCCACGTCTCCCCATGTTATCTCTCCCCAAACACCACGACTGAGAGTCCAGGCTTTTTTCCTGTCACTATGCTAACCTTCATCCTCTCCATGTCTCTTTTTCGTCAATCTCTTTCTGTCATTGGTCTCCGTTGGCCTCTTTACCTACCTTCCTTTTATCTGTGTCTGTCTCTCTCTCTGTGACTCTACTGTGTGTTTCTGTGTGTGTATCTCTCCAGGAGGCTGAGTTAGCTGCCCGAATCCTCCTGGACCAGGGACAGGTAACAGCTTGGGGCAGCCCCAGGTGGGAGGAGGGGCTCTTCTCGCCCCAGGAAGGAGGGGCCCCTGCCTGGTTTTCTTCTCTCTGGTTCTCCTTCTATTCCAGTCCTTTCTTGTCCCCATCTCCCTGCTTTCCACCCTTCTCCCTCTTTTCTCAGAGTTCCCTGATGCTCTTCGATCTTTCATTATTCTTTCCCACGCCCGAAATCATCTTCCAGTGTCGTTTGTGCCTAAATTCTTGCTTCTACTTTTTGGCTCCAGTTTCTTCCCTTTGCCCCTACCCCTTCAACCCCCCGACTGTTATGGAGGTTTCTCTCGTGCCTCTTTTCCTCTCAGCCCAATTCCTGCCTGATGGTGACCTGTTTTCCTGCAGACTCACTCTGTGGAGACACCTTATGGCTCTGTCACTTTTACTGTCTACGGCACCCCCAAACCCAAACGGCCAGCGATACTCACCTACCACGATGTGGGACTCAACTGTAAGGACCTTCACTTCCTCTCCCATTTCTTTCTGGGAAGAGGCTGGAGGGGCCGGGGGAGGGTAAAACTCCAGTGTGAGCGGGAGGGCCAGTATGGGAAGGGAGCCGTGTGGCATGTCAAAGGGGAAGTCCTCTCCTAGTCTGAATGTGGCATGAAAGAAAGAGGATGGATTCTGACCCAGGGACATTTTCCCCGTCTGACTCTACTGTTGGGGTGATGGGGATTCTCTTTAGATAAATCCTGCTTCCAGCCGCTGTTTCAATTTGCGGATATGCAGGAAATCATTCAGAACTTCGTGCGGGTTCATGTGGATGCTCCTGGCATGGAAGAGGGGGCTCCCGTGTTCCCTTTGGGGTGAGAATTAGCTCCTTCCCTCCTCATCAGGCTGTGAGGCACATGGCAGGTATGGAGTAGATTGGATCAGGGAGGAGGAAGGGGAGGGCAAGTGGTGACCCTGGGAGAGAATGCGTAGGACACGGAGGTGGGGGCCATGGGGGCAGGTTGGTGTTTTCCTTAACATTCTTTTCTTCCCCAGGTATCAGTACCCATCTCTGGACCAGCTTGCGGACATGATCCCTTGCATCCTGCAGTACTTAAAGTGAGAGGCCTGGGGACCCCTCCGAGCCAGAGTTCTCTTTCCAGCACAAGGTGGCCCTTAGAACTCCTGAGCGAGTTCTGTCTGGACTAGATATTGTCTATTCCAGTTGAGAGGAAGTGGGTGGCTTTGGAAAGCTGTCTTGAGTCAGCAGAGTAACCCTAAGGGAGGAGGAGAAGAAAAGGGAGCTGTGTGCCTGGCCCTGCCTCAGGCTGAGGAGGGTCTTCTCTGATCTGGAAGCTAGAGAAGAAGAGGAGGGGGCGACATAGTCCCTGAGGAACCAGACAAGCCTGTCTTTCGCTCCCACTCCCTGTGCCTCCTCCAGAGGCAGAGAGGGTGAGAGAAGGAAAAGAAAGCCGGGTGTGGCCTCTTTGGGGCATACTTAGTGCTGATGACTCCTGGGCTCTGTCCTTGACGTGGCTTTTCCTGGGCATCAGGGCCCTGGGCAGCTGTGGTTCACCTCTTGGGCTCTTTCTCCTGATACTTCCTGTTGTTCACCAAAGTTGTATCTTATTTTAATATCTTGCTTTAAGTTCCCCCCTTCCCAGTTCCTCTAGAGGAACCAGGAACTAAAACAGAACGAGTTGAACTAGCTCCTGAAAGTTGAGAATGGACAAAGAGCCACATAGGAAACAGTGTCTGGTTGGTTGGCATGTGGGTGTTTCTTTTCAAGACACTTACTCTCTCGGAGGGAGCTGGGAAAAGACTGGTGTCCATTTTTTAGTTCCTTAGCACCTTCTTTTTCAGCATCCCTCCAAAGGAAGGTCCCTTTCTGTCCTTTGTGCTCATGGCCTTAAGAAGGAGGGTGAGGAGTTTGGAGAGTCAAAGTTTTAGATACCCGGACCCATTAGACCTACATTTACCTTTCACAGTTTCTCCACAATAATTGGAATTGGTGTTGGAGCTGGGGCCTACGTCCTGTCGCGATACGCTGTAAGAAATAAAAAAAAAAAACATGAAAAAAACCCAGATAAGCAAAAGGCGGGTCCAAGGCCCAGGCAGTGTTTACTAGTGTGTGCTTGGGGGGAGACTGTGAGTACAAGGGTGGGAAGCAGGCCCCATGGAGCCTGGGGTGGGCAGAGCTCAGTGGGGAGGGGATAAGTCATGCCTGCCTCTGACTTCCCTTTGCTGCCCCTCAGCTTACCCACCCTGATACCGTCGAGGGTCTTGTCCTCATCAACATTGATCCCAATGCCAAAGGCTGGATGGATTGGGCAGCCCACAAGGTTTGGAGGGGCCTGTGCACTGAGATCTTGGGGGGCTTCCCCTGTGTGGGTCCATTTAGGCTCTAACAACATAACTGGCTGGCCTGTGAGCTTCAGAGATGGGGGAAGGAGCAGGAAAGAAACTTGGGTCTCTACTCCTCATAATGTCCTAAGCTTTCTCACCTGCCCTGTCTTCATAGCTAACAGGCCTCACCTCTTCCATTTCGGAGATGATCCTTGGACATCTTTTCAGCCAGGTAAATGGTTGTGGAAGATGGAAGAAGTAGAGGGAACCAGCAGGGACTGGAATGTATGGGATGATTTTCTTACTTGGGACTGATTTGGGGAGGAAAGAACACTTGCCTCTTTGCATCTAGTAACTGTTTTTGAGTTCTCTTCTCAGCCCTATTTATTCTCTCTCTATTTTCCTTCAGGAAGAGCTGTCCGGAAATTCTGAGTTGATACAAAAGTATAGAAATATCATTGCACATGCCCCCAACCTGGATAACATTGAACTGTACTGGAACAGCTACAACAAGTGAGTGGGCATGGAAGAGAAATGTAGAAGCAGGAATGGGGGTCATGGGGGGCACAGAGGGGCCAAGGGGAGGGGAAGCAGGCTGTGCGAGATGGGCAGGGATTGTTGGGCAGTAGGGGGCAGCTGCAGGACAGACGGGGTTGTGGAGGGGAGAGTTATGAGAAGCCGGCCCCCTCTCTCTTGTTACTTCCTTGGACTTTTGGATTCCCTGAAGTAAGGTCATCGTGCCCTTCATCCCCTGCACTGCCCTCTGACCAGGGACCTTGGGCACAAGAGACAAGAGGGCTCATGCTTGAGGCCTGTCTGCCACCTTCTCCTTCAGTTCTCACTTGTAATCACCAATATTCAACTCTAATTTAGGGGAGGAAGATTGCTTCCTCATGGGGAAGCTTGCTTACATCTGTGTGGGTACCCACTGCTTGCCTAAAATTTCTCCTCTTCTTTTAAACCCTCTTTAGTCGCCGAGACCTGAACTTTGTGCGTGGAGGCGATACCACCCTCAAGTAAGACTTTAAGGGATAAAGCTTTCCCTCTCTCCCTGGCTCTTCCCCTGGTAGACAATTACATCCTTTAGAAGGAGAGTCTTTCTTACATCCTTTAGAAGGAGAGTCTTTCGCCAGGGAATTTTCTTGTCACCTCCTCCCTTATCTTGTTTAGCAAACCACCACCCTCTAGGTCTTACCCCTTTGAACTCTGTTGGTGGGGTCAGCAGGGTTCAGAAGGTGGTTTTCTCTTTGGGGCCAACTGCTCTTCTGGGAGGAGGCGGAGGAGGGGGTGCCAGGGGCTCACCACCTGCTCCCCAACACTGTCTCTAGGTGCCCTGTGATGCTGGTGGTAGGAGACCAGGCTCCCCATGAAGATGCGGTGGTCAGTACGGAGTCTCGGGGTGGGTGAAGGAGGGTGGCAGTCAGAGGGCTAGCTTGCCAAGAAGCAAGCTCTGTTTGGGGACGGGGAGAGTAACTTTGGGGCATAAGCGGTTGATTCCTGACAAGAAGGAAATGGGCAGAGGCTTGATAAGAAAGGAACTTGGAGGACTCTTCCGGTGGTCCAGTGGTTAAAACTGCATGCTCCCAATTGCGGGGGGCAAGGGTTTGATCCCTGGTCGGGGAACTGAGATTCCATATGTTGTGGGTGTGGGCAAAATAAAATTAAAATTAAAAAAAAAAAAAAAATTGGGTCTGGGCCCCTGGGTCCTTTGGTTGCGAGGGGCCACTGGGAGTGTGACTTCATTCATTCAACCTCCTCCCTACTCCAGGTGGAATGTAACTCAAAACTGGACCCCACCCAAACTTCTTTCCTCAAGGTCAGTAACCTTATTCCACGTTCAGCCTGACTCTTGGCCCCTGGTCCAGAGCCACAGATCTTCTCCAGATTCAGCTGCTAGGCTGGCTTCCAGCATCCTACATGGGAGCAAGTGGGTGGGTGGAGTAAAAGAAACAGAAAATACCCCATTGGCCTGGAGTGGGAAGCCTAGGGAAGAGAGCCCTCTCGTACCTCTCGGCATGGTTCATTGGTTTATATGTGTATCACTTTTTCTGGATGACTCTCTCCTGAACAGATGGCTGACTCTGGGGGGCAGCCCCAGCTGACTCAGGTGAGCGCCCCTGCCATTCGTGGGGTGGGATATTAGTGGCCCTGAACTATACCCTTCACTACACACCCCATCTCCAACCTGCCATGGCTATGGGCTCCGGCTCAGTTTCTAACCTCACTTTGCTGTCTCCCTTTCCTCATTTTACTTTCACAGCCAGGCAAGCTGACCGAGGCCTTCAAGTACTTCCTGCAGGGCATGGGCTATAGTGAGTATGGGGGTCAGAGGCTGTCATGAAGACAAGAGGTTGTGGCATAGGAGAAGGGAGGGCCATGGGGGGCAGGAACCACTTCAGGCTAATTCCTGGATTTATGTCTGTCAAATCAAGCTCGCTGACCCCTGGCCCCATTTGTAACTCTCGTCCCCACCCAAGCACCCCACTCTGAGTTGCCTGCTTCTCTCCCCGCCTCCGCTCTGACTGCTGGCTTTCCCTTCCGTCTCCGCAGTGGCCTCATCCTGCATGACTCGCCTGTCCCGGTCTCGCACGGCCTCCCTGACCAGCGCAGCATCCATTGATGGCAACCGGTCCCGCTCTCGCACCCTGTCCCAGAGCAGCGAGTCTGGGACTCTCTCTTCAGGGCCCCCGGGGCACACCATGGAGGTCTCCTGTTAAGTGACCCTTGTTGCCTGGGTGTGGGACCCAGCCCTCACCTCCCCCAGTACTAACCTGGGAGGCGCACAGGGCACGGGGCCCAAGTGAGCACAGGAAGCTGGGCAGATCATCTGGGGAGATGACCTTGATCTTTTATTGCTACCCTAACCTTGACCTCTAACCTGTGATTTCCCTCAGCTCCTGGGAGAGATGTCCTAATATCTCTTAGGGACCCAGACCCCTAAATGATCCCTCTCCTTCATCTTGGTGTTAAGGCGGAGAAGGCATGTATCCCTGCTCTCTAATCTGGGTGTCTGTAGCTAAGGGACAAGAGGTGGTAGAAGTTGTCTGTGGTGACTCCCCCAGACTCTCCCTCCTTATCCCAGATTGCAAGGGTAAGGGGCTCCGGGCTGGGGCTCCTCTCACCAAAGCTGACACGGTGTCGCATTAACCCTTCATGCCTCCGAAGGGCGTGGGCCTAAATGAATGTGTGACGGGAGAACTGCTGGTAGGTTAGTGGTCCTCAGGACATGCCAGAAACGTTCCGTGTGGAAATGGAAGTTGGAATGGGAGGTGGTGGGCGGCGAACAAGTGTGACGGAAGGGCTGGAGCTGGGCAGTGATTAGGAAGGGGACTGGGGCCGCTGGCTGCTCTAACTTTGGTAGCTACCTAGACAGCGTGTGTCTAGAGGGGGCTCGGGGGGGAGCCAAGCTGGGCATGGCTGCTTGGGGCTTGGCATGGGGGTGGGAAGGGCTGCCTTGGGGCTCTGACCACAGTGTGTTATATGTGGGGGTTACCCTCCTGTCCCCCACAACTTCTGCTGTAACAATAAACTATAGAGGAATCCGAGCTCCATTATTCTTCTGGGTTTGAATATGCCTGCCTCGTGCCCCTTTTCTGCCTTTCCCTGCTCAGCCCTTACATTTCTCTTCTCAAGGTGACAAAACCACAGGAGAGGGCTTGTATAGCAAAAGTGTTGGTCACACAGTTGTGTCCAGCTCTTTGTGGACCCCATGGACTGTGTGTAGCCCACCAGGCTCCTCTGTCCATGAAATTCTCCAGGTAAGGATACTGGAGTGGGTTGCCATGCCCTCTTCCAGGGGATCTTCCTGACACAGGGATTGAACCCCAGACTTCTGTATTGTAGGCAGATTCTTTACTGTCTAAGCCACCAGGGAAGCCCCTGTATAGCATGCGGCTAAGTCACTTCAGTCGTGTCTGACTTTGTGCAACCCCATAGATGGCAGCCCACCAGGCTCCCCTGTCCCTGGGATTCTCCAGGCAAGAACACTGGAGTGGGTTGCCATTTCTCCAAAGCATGAAAGTGAAAAGTGAAAGGGAAGTCACTCAGTCATGTCTGACCCTTAGCATGGACTGCAGGCTACCAGGCTCCTCCCTCCATGGAATTTTCCAGGCAAGAGTACTGGAGTGGGGTGCCATTGCCTTCTCCACTGTGTAGCATAGACACGCTATAAAATGTGACCTCATGGTCACTGGTCCCTACTCCAATAGCATGGTACTGCCCTTGATATTGATAGGATATCCTAGTTGGGGGCCAGAGGAGGGACTCACATCTTAAGAGACTTCCTTATAAGTGGACTGGCCCACTGAGAAATGCCATAGGATTTTAGAGACATCACCAACATCATGATTTAAAGAAGGAAGCATAGAAAACTGACACAAGTGTCCCAGGACATCTTTTGACTCATTTTCTGGCAGGATCCTCCCTAGGGTTCTGTAGATTTCATTTTCGATTGATCAATACAGTCAGTAGACCAGGCCTCATGCAGTTGCTAGCGAGGCTGGATTGCTCACAGTTGATCCCAATCTGAAGACTTCTTCAGGACAGTTACAGCAAAAGAGAGGACTTCCTCAGGAATTTCTCCTCTTCTGTGAATCAGGGAGTTAATTAGACTATGTGTGTGGTTCTCTAAGAAGCTTTTCAAGTAAGAACAATGATCAAGAGGACTTCCGATAGTCTGTGGCTGTTGCAGGCTGATTCTTATGCTCTTGGGTCACAAGAAGTAAAAATGAGAAGGCCCCATATAGTGTTACTGGCAAGAGGATTGTAGATGGATTGTTACAAGGTCATTTGTTAGATTACTTCATATAATAGAAATGCCGTAAGCCATTGCACTTTCCTCAGTGGAACTGAGCTAAGGACTAATGTAGCTTGAGATTTGGTGCTGACACATTGGCATCAAAGTGGAGTGTGGAATGTATGCTTGAAGCCTGAGCATTTCCTCACTGTCACACAGGATGAAATCTATCTTAAATGCAGTAGGCCGGGATCAGAAGGGGGAAGTATTAGGTGACTAGCAGAGATACAGACCCTGGGGAAGGGAATGGCAACCTGCTCCAGTATTCTTGCCTGGAGANACACAAGTGTCCCAGGACATCTTTTGACTCATTTTCTGGCAGGATCCTCCCTAGGGTTCTGTAGATTTCATTTTCGATTGATCAATACAGTCAGTAGACCAGGCCTCATGCAGTTGCTAGCGAGGCTGGATTGCTCACAGTTGATCCCAATCTGAAGACTTCTTCAGGACAGTTACAGCAAGAGAGGACTTCCTCAGGAATTTCTCCTCTTCTGTGAATCAGGGAGTTAATTAGACTATGTGTGTGGTTCTCTAAGAAGCTTTTCAAGTAAGAACAATGATCAAGAGGACTTCCGATAGTCTGTGGCTGTTGCAGGCTGATTCTTATGCTCTTGGGTCACAAGAAGTAAAAATGAGAAGGCCCCATATAGTGTTACTGGCAAGAGGATTGTAGATGGATTGTTACAAGGTCATTTGTTAGATTACTTCATATAATAGAAATGCCGTAAGCCATTGCACTTTCCTCAGTGGAACTGAGCTAAGGACTAATGTAGCTTGAGATTTGGTGCTGACACATTGGCATCAAAGTGGAGTGTGGAATGTATGCTTGAAGCCTGAGCATTTCCTCACTGTCACACAGGATGAAATCTATCTTAAATGCAGTAGGCCGGGATCAGAAGGGGGAAGTATTAGGTGACTAGCAGAGATACAGACCCTGGGGAAGGGAATGGCAACCTGCTCCAGTATTCTTGCCTGGAGAATCCCATGGACAGGGAAGCCTGGCAGGCTGTAGTCCATTGGGTCGCAAAGAGTTGGACATGACGGAAGCAACTTAGCACGTGTGCACGCACACAGAAATACAGAAGTTACAGAGCTGGCTATGGATGGTGAGGGTGTTGACCAACCACACACAGGATAGACAGCAAGCAGGGCTTAAATGCCATGCTAAAGAAACAAAACAGCATAATTGGAACATTGGACCAACCAGCTCCTAGATAAACATGCAGATAAGGCAGAGAACTTACAGCCTTGACCAGCAATACCTGCGGTTGTTCATGATGGAAGGGAAGGCCAGTCTTCTCAGTACATTTACCTACAAAGATAACACTGTTATCAGGGTACTCTTCAGAAGAGGGAGTAAATTACATTTGTGTATACATATCAGAGAGTGTGTATCTGCCATGGAGGTGGGTGTGAATGGGTGGTGACTGTACCTCTCTCTCCTACAGATGTGTCTGCATCTTTAGGAAACCCGAGAATTAAGTAGAGGGAGAGATGCTGTCTGCTGGGAGTGAGAGAGAGGGGCTTTGCTGTCCTTGACTGACCTCTCTGCTTCGTTGGTCCTGCACACTCCAGGCTAGCCCATGGGGATGCAGCGCCCCCCCGTGGTTGGCATGGTTCTTCCCAACTTTCCCCTGCTCCCAGGTCCCTTCCAGAGTCTCCCATAGCTCTTTGTGACTCTAGTGGTAGCTCTGGAGGGAAGGCCTGATACCATGGTCAGCAGTGGTCTGTGGCTCTTGCCCATTCTCAATATCAGAGCTTAGAGGAGAGGTGAGGAGACTCTATAGATGTCAAACCACAAACTACCGCTCTTTTGTCTTGGCTTCAGGCTTAGGACTCTTGTTTTTCTCTTCCTCTTGTTCTCAAGGAATGTTTCCCTGACTTTAGGGACAGAAGCCCAAGACAGCTAAGCAAGGGTGCCATGGGAAGGAGATTAAAACCCGAACACAGTGATGAGAGCCCTTAAAAATTCCGGAACTGCTAAAGAGATGTGAAAGGGTGATTCTCTGAAGGAACACACAGCAGTGAAACTGCAGCGGGAGGATAGATGTTAAGCTTTAGAGAGTACTCCTCTAACAGGGGACAGCCAGAGTGGGAGACACCACCTTTCTGCAGAGATTTTAGGACTAAAGTGGAAAGTGTGAGTCAGTTCTGACCACAGGCCAGGGGTGTGGTCAGGGTAAACAGTGCCCAGAGTAATGTAAGTCACAACATAACCTCTTCTCACCAACATTAGAATTTTCCTCCAACTGGATAAATATACAGTAAAAATAGAATGCTTCCTTCCTGTTTTTTCACTTTCAATGAATCGAAAGAAAGTAACTCAGGGACTTTCCTGGTGGTACAGTGGATAAAAGTCTGCCTGTCAATGCAGGGAAACATGGGTTCAATCCCTCGTCTGGGAAGATCCTACTTGCTGTGAAGCAACTAAGCTCGTGCGCCACAAGTACTGAGTCCGTAGAGCCCAGGAGCTGAAACCGCTGAAGCCCACGCACTACAACTCTTGCAGTCGGTGAGTTTAGGGCCTGAGAGCCACACCTAATAAGCCTCTGTGCTGCAACTGGGAAGCCCACGAGTCCAGAGCTTGTGCTCCGCAACAAGAGAATCCACTGCAATGAGAAGCCCATGCACTGCCACTGGAGAGTCGCCCCCGCACCCTCCGCCAGAGTTAGAGAAAGCCTTCACACAGCAGTGAAGACCCTGCACAACCAAGTAAACAAATCTGTCTGTTAGCTGCTCAGTCGTGTCCGACTCTTTGCGACCCCATAGACTGCAGCCCTCCAGGCTCCTGTGTCCATGGGATTTCCTCGGCAAGGATACTGGAGTGGGTTGCCATTTCCTTCTCCAGGGGATTTTCCCGACCCCGAGATTGAACCTGGGCCTCCTGCACTGCAGGCAGATTCTTTACCATCTAAGCCGCCAGGGAAGGCCAAATAATAAAGTTACCACCTGCGCTCCCAGTCTGTGGAGATTATTAAAGACACCAGTTGTCAATTATTTCCTTTTTTCCCCAGTTTTTGTTGTTACTTTTTAATATAATTTTATTTATTTAAACAATAATTATTTATTTAAATAAAGTTATATAAAAAAAAGTAACGCACAACCAAAACTGAAATAAAAAAGGACATAATTGACAACTGTTTTTAAGCATCTGCACA
>SJYV01035427.1:564097-620997 GCA_006410875.1 Neotragus pygmaeus | reverse complement strand
GGGGGGGGGGGGGGGGGTGGGGGTCACCCGTGTCTGTACCCCTTTTTGCCTCACCTTTGCTGGGAACCATGGGCTTCTCCCTCAGGTTGGGGGCTGGGGCGGGGGGGAAATGTGAGGGTATCTGGCTGATTGGCACGCTCATGTTACCAACCCACCCTAATTAGCTGTTTCTTACTCTATCACCCAGAGCCAGGAGCAAGGGACCGTTTCCTCTGGCAAGACATTGGAAAACTGTCCTTCAGGGGAGGGGTGAAATGGCATGAATTGCCTCATAAGAATTAGTTCAGAGCGCTTTGGTTTTTGTTCCTGGGTGTATGTTGTTCACATGTGTTGTTCTGACTGGCCTCCCACCTGACTCTGAGGTATTCACTGAATAACGTTCAGTATGCTGTTCCCCATCTCCATTTTTTCATACAACAGCAATATCTAAACCCAACCCTTAGCTCATAAGCAAAGGAAAGGTGGGGAGCTCCCAAGGATTACTTCAAAGAATTATCTGTTTTTTTAATTTGTAATTAATTTACTTCTTGGTCACTCCATGAGACTTGTGGAATCTGTTCCCTGAGCAGGGATCGAACCTGGGCTTTCGCAGTGAAAGTAACCACTAGATCACCAGGGAACTCTCCCAGAGAATCGCTTATTGGTGCAAAAATGGAAAGCTGGCTCAAAGTGGGAAGGAAGTTGGAGGTTTCATTCTTTGGTTTCAGATTTTTTTTTCCTGTTTAAATATGTAAAAAGTAGATGGCGTGGAGAAGACGGGTGAGGAAGAGACACAAAAAGAAAACTTGAGAAAATTTGAAAACTATTTGCATAAATTCTCTTGTGATTCTTCCAACTAATTTCTCCTCTTATTCACTCTCCCAACCCGTATATCTTCCCTCTGATTTTTATATTTCAACTCTCATGATACTAATTTTCTTCAGTTACAATCTCTCTTTCAAGGCTGTGTGAATCAGGGTTCACTCCTGAATCTGGCTTCTAGTCACCAGGCCCCAGTTAACTCAGCTCTCCCTCCTGTCCTATGGTTCTTATTCCATTCTTTCTCATTTCTAGTTCATTCAGAAATCACACTCATCTTCTGCTCCCTTAGAGCCTTTTCTGGCTCCTTGCTGGGGATTCAGAACTTTTGAAAATGATCAAGATTGTTCCTTTTCTTCATCCCAATGTTCTCTCCATGTGGCATTCCCTAGCTCTATTCCAGCTCTTGATACAATATGGATCAAACTAAAGATGGTTCCTGGTTGGTAAGAATCTTGAGAAAGGAAAAGGAAATGGACTTTGGAAGGATGGCTGAAAGCAGAGGAGGAGAAGGGAAATCTAAAGGCCCGTGGGTTGGGAGGAAGCAAAAAAAATGCATGACCCACTAACGCTTGAATTCTCCAGCCTCTGCTCATTGTTGTCAAATGCTGATAGCATCAGTGACCCAGAAACATATGGAGAGCCCTAGAGTCTAATGTACTCCTCCTCAAGCCTCCTTTCTATAGTGATACAAATCCTCAGTACCAGAAATAGCGAACTTCCATATAATCGTGTCCCTTCCAAAGTCCTGGCAAGATCACTGGAGTCGAAGGCAGCAGAGAATCGATGGTGGGTGGAATGTCTTCTATTTGCCCTTCCAGAGTTCTTTAGGACCTATGCCTCACAAGGCTGACCTATGTGCAATCACCCATAGACATTTTTGTCCTTGGTTTCTGTTTGGGTATGGCCAACAGGAGACACTGGCAGCAGGCCACATTGGAGGAGAGTGAGGATATTCCTCTGACTTCCTCCTGGTCCTTGCAGCTTGGTTGTATCTCCTGTACCAAGGCCACAGCTCTTATTGGACAGCCCTTTAGTTTCTGGTTGCTACTCCCTCTGTTCAGCCCAGGTAACAGCATTGTTATTACTCAGCCCCAAGGAATTGCACCATCCCTTGTTGCTCTGTCTAAACCCTGCCCACACCTTTCTATACACTCCCTTTATTAAGCTTGCCTCACTTATCCAATGTGCTCTCTGCTTTCTTATGAAACCCTGACGTGGAAGATGGGGAGGGAAAGGTAAGGTAGGAGAAGAAAAGCTACATCTTGAGTTTTTCTTAGAATCACAGAAACATGGGTTTGAAGCCCAGTTAGCTACCAAGGTATTTAACTTTTCTAGTACTTCCCTTGACTTACCATTGGGATAGTATTTACCTGGTAGAGTTGGGAAGGTCAGATAATATATGTGAAAACAATAGAACAGTGCCAGATGCTCAGCATAGAAATTCTATCATTATTACATTGGAGTGTATTCCATGTGAGTGCAATTAATACCGAAGGGAAAACAAAATAAGATGATGCTTCAGGGAAATTATTTCCCTTGTCAGACATTTTTATTTAGCTTTGCCCGAGGCTTGCCTTCTCACTGATCCCTGTGAGTGTAAGCTGGGTTGGTGCGGAGTTTTGTGTATCTTAATTTATGGGAAAGGGAATGGGATGGACAGGAGACAGACTGGGACAAGAATGAAACTCAGGAGACCTTGTCTGTGTTAAGTCCAGTTAAATACCAAAAATATGAGAAGGAGCAAACTGGTGAGCAGTTGCGTGCACAGGGCATAACCTTCTCTTTCCCTATTTCTCCACTAAGTCTGATATATTCCTCCATCTCGTGGGTCAGTGGCTGGGCAACGGTCATTTGCTCCCCCTCGGTTTTAGATAATGTATATGTCCTTAGCAGCTCTTAAGAGAAACAACACATTGTAAGAGTTATTCAAACTGAAAGGCAAATGGTCTAGGAAGGAGGGGCTGCAGCCACAGTGGCAGGTAAGGCAGGGAGAAAGAAAGTCATTACATCACGGGATGAGCCCACTCATCACCCCAGACACCTATCTGGCATCTCTCTCTCTCTCCAAATACACTGCTTCTTAATCCCTTAGCATGAGGCTGCTGGAAGGAGACAGAAACTCCAAGAAGAGCAAGTGTCCCTGAAGCCACATGGGGCTCAGCATGAAACAGAGTAAGCATATGGAAATAGCCTCCATTTAGCTCTATCTCAAGAGTCTGTTGGATACTTTGTGGGAGGCTGATAACAGGCACTAGGAGTAGGGTGGGTGTGGATAACATAGAAAAATCTAGATCCCTAAATCTCTTCTCTCTGAATGTGGGAGCTCTGGCTCAGTTTCTCAAATCTGTGCATAACGGGGCTTCCCAGGTGGTGTCAGTGGTAAACCACACTCCTGCCAATGCAGGAGATGTAAGAGATGCAGGTTCAATCCTTGGGTTGGGAAGATCCCTTGGAGGAGGGCATGGCAAGCTACTCCTGTATACTTGCCTGGAGAAACCCCATGGACAGAGGAGCCTGGTGGGCTATGGTCCATAGGTTGCAAAGAGTCAGACATGACTGAAGCGACTGACACACACACACACACACACACACAGAGACATGCATACGTGCATAAGGTGGTAGTTGGAATTTCAGCAATGTTCCCATAACTGGAGGGGCTGGGCCTGTAACTGACAGAATGAATGACTGGGGGCCCAATTCCAGAAAACAAGACTGTGTCCCACACTCACCCTTCCCGTTCGCCACTCCACCACCTCCTGACCAGGCACCTCCTAGGCAACCCAGAGAAATGAAGCACACCACAGCTGAAGGGGAAGGACAAAATGACATTTTATTACACATAACAGCACAAACGGGACAGGAGTCAAATCCTCTCACTTATAAGTACTCAACCAAAACAACTTTTTCTCAGTCCTGTATGAGAAATGGCATCTCACGTGGTGAAAAGTTGGGGTCCGGGTTACGGTACAATGCCTAGTAAATGTCACTGTGTCTCAGGAAAGAAATGTTAGAGGGCGATGTCATTTGAGCAGCTTCTCCCGGGGATAGGGAGGTCATCTTGGGCCCATCAGAAAAGTCAGGGATCTCTCAGGCCCACAAGGCAATGACAGCCATAAAAGCAAAACCAGCAGCTACACAGCTCCACTTAGCCAGAGGGGCTTCAGGACTCGCAAGTTCCCGGGGCAGAATCTCCAGGAAGGTGACATACAGGAAGGTACCAGCTGCCATGCCTTCTAACACAGCCTGTGCCAAACCTTGCCCAGCTTTGGAGTCTCCTTGAGGCACGGCCAGTCCTATGGCTAGGCCCAGGGGGGACATGAGAGCTAAAGACAGAATGGAGAGCACGGCCCAACGTGGTTTAGTGCCTACCTGTACCAGCTGCAGTCCTACACCAAACACCACGATCCCCTTGTGAGCCAGGACAGCGAGACAGAGCTGCACAGTAGATGCGACCGTGAGCTGCAGCCCCACAGCCAGACCTTCAAACACGGAGTGAAAGGAGAGTGAGAGCAAGAGGATGAGGGCTCGAAAGGGGCCCCGTGAGGGTGAGGGTAGAGGTCCATGGCTGTGAGGTTCAAGCTCATGAGCTGTACCCAATTCCTGCTCCTGCACTTTGGGTGTTTCAGCAGTCCCAGGACAGCACTGCAATGCCAGCGACTCCAAAAGGAAGACAAGGAAGAAGCCCAGGGAGATGACGAGCTCTCCGTAGGGATACTCCATCTGGTGGGAACAGAAAGAGGTGCTGTGAGATGGCCAAGTGTGCTGTGCTTGCGCTCAGTCATATCCAACTGTGTGCGATGCTCTGGACTGTAGCCTGCCAGGTTCCATGGGGTTTTCCAGGCAAAGATACTGGAGTGGGTTGCCATTTCCTTCTCCAGGGGTTCTTCCCCACCCAGGGATCGAACTCAAGTCTCCTGTGTTGACGGTGATTTCCTTACTGCTGAGCCCTGGGGAAAGTAAGGAAGGGAAGAAATTGCACAGGATTGGGACCAGGCTGACGGAAAAGGCAATGGCACCCCACTCCAGTACTCTTGCCTGGAAACTCCCATGGACGGAGGAGCCTGGTGGGCTGCAGTCCACGGGGTCGTGAAGAGTCGGACACGACTGAGCGACTTCACTTTCACCTTTCACTTTCATGCATTGGAGAAGGAAATGGCAACCCACTCCCGTGTTCTTGCCTGGAGAATCTCAGGGATGGGGGAGCCTGGTGGGCTGCCGTCTATGGGGTCGCACAGAGTCGGACACGAGTGAAGCAACTTAGCAGCAGTAGCAGCAGCAGGGACTGGGCTGAAGAGAATGGGAAGTGTGATAACAGAACATAAAAAGGGGAACGAAGCCAAGAGGAGACATGGATGTTTGACCACAAGAAAACCTGGGGAAATAATGGAAAGAAAATCAATAAGGTTAGAAATACGGGGAAATGATATGCAGCATATAAAAGGGTCCAGAGAAAGAATGGAAGGTTAAACAAGAGTTCTCTGTGCGTTTCATAAGCCTAGAAGGATTGAGTGGCTCCACCTTTCCTTGCCAACAACAATGTTAGAGCTGAGGGGCAGGAGGAATTCTTAGAATTCCATACATAAATCCTCTCAAAAAGGTCTGGGCATGAAAGCAATCTCTGGTTCTCCTTACTGTCCAGGTAAGGGCTGGTGGGAGACACTTACAGAAGCTGAATCAGCATCATCATCAGAATGCCCCTCACTCTTTGTCCTGTTCTAGGGAGAAAGAAGCACAGATCAGATGAGGGAAAGCAGCTCAGCGTCCTGCTCTGTGCTGCTGGCTCCACTGCTTTCCTTCAAGGCCAATCTGACCTGTTCCCGTCACTCCACACAAGAGCCATGATTTTCCTCGTCGTTCCTTCTGCCCTTGACCTTGTCACTTTCCCCCCTTTCTTCCCCTGTTCTGTTCATCATTCTGGCCTCACGGCCTTGGAGGTCTGCCGCTCACCTGTATCACCAAGTTCTGGATCTCTGATTTAATCCCCTCCAAGGCTTCAGCCGTCATGTGCATGAATCCCGCTCCTAGGAAAACGCCAGCAGACGTGCAGCCCAGGAAACTGAGGACCCGGCGGTGACAACCTAATTAAAAGCAGGAGTTGCAATCCAGTTGGCAAAGAAGGGATAAGAAGAAGGTGACTAAGGAGCCACGGGCGGCACTCAATGTCCCAAGACTGGGGATGATGAGAGAATCAGAGCAAGATATCAGGACAGGGTGACAAGGCTAAAGTCAGACTTAGGTTATGGGGACAAAGATGTGATAGGGCTGTACCTGTGGCTGTAGCAGTCTGGAACCACTTGAAGCAGATGGGAATAAGGCCACAGACCAGAGTGAGCACCAGCAGGGCAAATAGGCAGCCAATTTTTGTTCCTAGTAGTGGTTCCATCCTCGTGGTACAGGGTTAGTAGAGGCCTCAGAAATACAAGAGGAGTTAGATATAGTCTTTGGAGCAGGAGGGGTGTCCCAGGTGGTCAGAGCTGGAGTGTTCACTCTCCTGAGTTTCAGGAGGCTATCAGGAATCCTCTTACTGGCCTATGTTGCCTCTTCTTGTGTAGCCTTACATAGGAAGCTTGCCCAGCCCCAGTTTCTTGCTCTTCCCCTACATGCAGGCCCCTCCCCTGGCTGACGCCTTCCTGAATTTAGAAACCAGAAACTCCAGACTCTCTGCCAGGCATGGCCTGGTGCAGTGTCTTCTCCTCCTCTTCAATGCTGTGACTAATCCAGGGGCTGTCGAGTCAGTTCTGGCCTGGGGCTGTTCTAATCCAGAGTGTCTATAGTAGCTCTCCCCAGCTGTTTTGTCCTGGGGACAATCTGATCTTGCCTCACTCAGGACATTTGATCTAAGCCTTTTATACCCTGTCTACCTCGCCTCAAGTCCTTTAGGTTGCTCTGTTGATACCTGAACTGCATACTTTCAGAGGGGATTTGGGGCCACTTGGGATAAGAAGGGGAGAAGGAAATGGCACTTCACTCCAGTACTCTTGCCTGGAAAATCCCATGGACAGAGGAGCCTGGTAGGCTGCAGTCCATGGGGTCACTGAGAGTCAGACACGACTGAGGGACTTCACTTTCACTTTTTCCTTTCATGCATTGGAGAAGGAAATGGCAACCCACTCCAGGGTTCTTGCCTGGAGAATCCCAGGGACGGGGGAGCCTGGTGGGCTGCCGTCTATGGGGTTGCACAGAGTCGGACATGACTGAGGCGACTTAGCAGCAGCAGGAATAAGGAGGTGGGGCTGGCAAGTAGAGCTACCGCCACTCTGTGACCACTAGCAAAGGAAGGGGACTCCCCTAGCCTGTCACTCCAGAGAAATAGCTCCAGGCATGGAAATGTCTAGAAGTTGAGATTTCTAGTATTACAATAGTGATACTGTTACAACTTTTGAGTATGCCTGTTTCCTGATATAAATTATAGAAAAGGGACTGAGAGTTTTAAGATGAAGAAAGTTGCTCTAGTTCTGAAACAGCAAGGCCTAGGGGAAAACAGAAATGAACCAAGTATACTGAAGGCTCCTGCTTGGACATGTGAAGATGGAGATGGAACATTGAGGTCTGAGGGGAACCGACTCTTGAGGCAAGTGTATACGAGGTTAACTCTGAGGGAGTTGAGACAAGTTGAAAGGGAAGAAGGCAGAAAAAAATAGAAGCCAAGGAGCTGTTGATTACCCTGTTCAGGTGGCCTGTGTAATAATCTTGAGACTTGTTGAGCCAGTTCTCAGGAAGCTGGGGGTGACTTTCTCCCTCCCCCCTTTTCCCCATTATTTGGTGGAAGCAGCAGGATTCTTCCAGGAGAGGATGAGCAGGAGACTTGTGTGGGGACCACTGAAAATCTGAGGATTCTCTTCATTATAGGATAGGCCATGACAACAGACCTCTATACCTTTTAAGAAATCACAAGATTCATTTCCATTCTTTGAAAACTTTATTATTATTAAAGCTTCAAGTGAACACAGGCATGTAGGGGTACTGTTGCTGAAACTCATCTCTATTCACCAGAGTGAACAGAAACATAAAGACAGAGTTTGGGGTGAAGTATAAAAGAGTAGTTTTTTTATTGTGCCAGGCAAAGGAGGCCACTGAAGGTTAATGTCCTCAGACTGTGCCCTCCCTCAAAAGAGAATAGCAACGGGTCTTATAGTTTGAGGGTGGAAACCAGGACCATAGATAAGGATCAGGATAGATCAAGTTTGCATTCTTCACTTCTGGAAATTTTCAAAATTGTCAAAGCTGGTGTTAGGTGGTCCTTGAGATGATCACACCAGGCAAGACCTTCTTTCTGGAATGAATGATGCTCACAAGGGAAGGGAGTTTTAGGGAGCATTTTCTTGGAGAAGTAAACACCAGGTGCACAGTACAATTCTAGCTAGAAGGCAATCATTTGAGAAGTGCAATTAAGAAAGAAAAGCAGCTGTGAGAGTGTTGTGGTCTTTTACAGACTGGGACCTGGGGACTGGAGTCGACGAAAAGAAAGAGAGAAAGAGAGAGAAAGAGCAATATCCCTCGAGTTATGTGGGAAATAAATAAAGCCCATACACAGGACTTGTACCACTCATGAAAGCACAGGGCATCCTCTCAAGGAGGTCTTGAAAGCCTGGGCAAGAAAGTGAGCTCAGTAGGTTTCCACGCTCTGAAGAAGTATCTGGAGATAGAAAGAAGGATGCGGGGGACCCAAGTCTCTAGTGGAACAAGGGTATTTTATTAGCATGCTTATAAGAAATGCATGCTTATATATCTTCAGTAAAATGATTACTCAGCCGTTAAAAAGAATGAAATTCCACCAGTTGCAACTAAATGGATAGTCTAACAAGTACAAGGTCGCTGAAGAGAGTCACTGAAGGGAATTCAAGCAGGTGCTCTTTCTCATGATCTCAGTCCTGAGAACTGCATGTAGCTCTATTCATTCCTGTAGCCCAGGAACTGATAAGGAACAGAGAGTCCTTGAGACATGGCACACAAAGGAAGAAAATGCAACATATTGGATCCCTTAAAGTTGACCATCCCCTGGCAATTCCCCCTTTTTTATTTTTTCATAATTTGAGGTGATTGTAGATACTTTTGTGAAAAAGGCTTTGACCAAAGGAGTTTGTTTAGTTTGAACAATTTTAGTTGAAAGGCATCTATCTGTACACTACAAATATAACCATCAGGATAATTATCAGCATCATAGCTCCAGATCCAATACTATGTATAATGCTTTGAAATCATCCTCGAGGGTCTAGCCCAGATAATTAATCAGCTAGCTGTTCAGCTAAGGTTTCCAGATTTTTGGAAGACGGTAGACTCTTAGAGAAAATTTCAAAGATTTCTTTTTGTAATAATTGTACATTTAAGGAAGCATTATCATGTAAGTCTTGCAAATGAAATTTGATTTGTTCCCAATTGTAGGCACTATAGTTGAACGGAATGGGGGTAATACAAAATTGAGTAGAATTCCAGTTACATTTTAGTATAGCTTGTTTTTGCAAACCTATAATTGATCTCCAACCTATTGGATGGCTATTTTTATTTCTTGTATTTCATCTTGAATTTCCTCATTTATCTGAGTCTGAGTGATCCACATAGTATGAGCATCTTTGGTCCAATTTTGAATAAAGTTATGTGTTTGAACTGAGGTTTGTAAAGCAATGCCTGAGACAGCAGCAGTAGTGCAAATGGCTATTAATCCCCAAATGCCAAGAATTAGCCATCCAATGAATCGTTTAGATTATCGAAGTGATTCAGTAAGTAGCTGGGAGGCAAATCCTGCTATAGGGACCCTCTTCCCAGGGTCATTGGAGATCTATTGGCAACCGTAGATTATGTCGTGAATGAAGAATCAAAAGGGATTCATTTTTCAAAGAGACAGAGGAATTAAAACAAGTATATAATTTGCAATCTAAAAAAGTCACAGAACGTAAAGTCTTATTAAACTGCAAGTTCCCTATAGCTATAACAAAAGGAAGGGGAACACAAGCTTGTATGAAATATGAATGATTATAATGAAGAGAATAGTTATATGACTATGACTGGTCCCCATAAAATATCCAGTCCAAGTTCCAAGTTCTTTGGTGCTTGTGGCGAGTTTCCAGATGTCCCATTGTTCAGGCCCAATCCATTTACTGAGGATTCGAGGTTGAGGGGTGCCATTCCACCATCAAGCCAGCCAAGAAGTCCTCTGTTAATATTACAAAGTCCATCGTAGTATTAGTAACCTTTTATGCAACTTGAGTAGTATAATCATATACAGTGCTGTTAATATCATCTGAGCAGTTAGACAACTACATACCATGGGATCCCCAATAATCAATGCTGTAATTGGCCACAAACATTAATTTTCCTGATTTAGCCTGACATTTGTCCCAATGAACAGGAGTATATTTAAAGTTTTTATATGTAAACTCTTTGCATAATGATTTTTGTCCTTTTCCTAGAGTTTCAGTAGTGTTGACATGGTTCTCAAAGAAAGGGCAGTAAACAGTCCAAGCAGTCTGAAAGTTCTTCTTTGGAGGCATAATGAAAGCCCATGTTTGTTGGCTAACGTTAATGCATAATTCTGTTGGACCCATGCATATAGGAAGGACTTCATACTCTAGAGAAATATTAATTAGTCTTCCTTTTTTCTCAGGATGAGAGGGCCCCTCCAAGCTCCTTGGAGTAAGTACTGAGTCATCGGTGGATACGACTGGTCCTTTATCTGTCCATTTTATAACCTGCAGTAAAGGGGGCTTGGGTATATAGGCCCAGTAAGTATGATTAATTAATTCAGCTTGAGCAGGGGAAGCAAAAGCAAGCAAAGCAAGCTTAGCAACAAAAATATTTTCTGGATTCTGAGGCATTTCCTGTTGATAAACCAGATTTTCAGCTTGATTAGTAAGAGTTTTTATTTGTCCCCAAGTAGGGAGATCATAGGAGAAGGCAATGGCACCCCACTCCAGTACTCTAGCCTGGAAAATCCCATGGACGGAGGAGCCTGGTAGGCTGCAGTCCATGGGGTCACGAAGAGTCGGACACAACTAAGCGAATTCACTTTCACTTTTCACTTTCATGCAGTGGAGAAGGAAATTGCAACCCACTCCAGTGTTCTTGCCTGGAGAATCCCAGGGACGGGGAAGCCTCGTGGGCTGCCGTCTATGGGGTCACACAGAGTCGGACACGACTGAAGCGACTTAGCAGCAGGGAGATCATGAGGTTGATGACGTCGAGGGCAGTGCTTCTTGGAGAGTTTTAGAGCTGCCATGGCCTGTATTGGAATTTTTGTCTTTATTTTGAACACTGGAGGCTCCCCTGGGGTGGATTTTCCGAAGAGGAAGCCAGTTGAGTTTGTTGGATCCATCTGGAGAAATACAAGCATACCCCTTTCCCTGTAAGATTAGTTTCCCAGTAAGATTAATTTCCCAGATTTCCATTGTTTAGTCAGCCCGTCTTGATACCAAATGGGCAGAGGAAGAGAGGTATCCTGTAATCCTTCAAAATGTTTTTCTGCTCTTGTTAAGATATCTCCCTGTGGTAAGTTTAAAAAATGTACTAGAGCTAATCAATGAATATAGTAAAGTTGCAGGATATAAAATCAACACACAGAAATCCCTTGCATTCCTATATACTAATAATGAGAAAATAGAGAAATTAAGGAAACAATTCCATTCACCATTGCAATGAAAAGAATAAAATACTTAGGAATATATCTACCTAAAGAAACTGAAGACCTATATATAGAAAACTATAAAACATTGGTGAAAGAAATCAAAGAGGACACTAATAGATGGAGAAATATACCATGTTCATGGATTGGAAGAATCAATATAGTGAAAATGAATATACTACACAAAGCATCTATAGATTCAATGCAATCCCTATCNCGGCCCCGCCCCCACCTTACAGTTCTGGGCTGTTCGCGAGCGGCGGGACGCAGGAGGCTTCGGCTCCAAGGTCAGTGTGGCTGTGAAACCCGGCTTTATTCCTCCAAAACTGGGGTCATTGCTAGAGCCAGGGTAGGGGCCTTGTGAGCGGTGGACGCAGGGCTGTGGGCCGGGGTCTGGGCGATGCTCGGTGTGAGGAATTCGTGGTAACTCTTGAGAAGAGCCGGCCGCGCGTCTGTCCTTGACAGAGCCGCTCCGCACCCAGGCGCAGGTGACCCTTCCGTGGGCCAGTTGCGCGCGGGGGGCTGGCACCCTGTCAGCACCCTGCTTGCGGTGCCTGTGTTTGATAGTGAATCAGGACTTTTTCTTGATGGAAAAACTAAATGCCACAGAGTTGGGGACTGTTAACTTTCAACTTTCTTTTCCCTGTAATCTGTTGAAACTCATTAGTTTGGGGGATGGCTTCCTCAGCAGCATCAGAAGAGAGGCAGACCAGTGACTTGCGAAAAACTAACTGAAAAATGGACACCTTGAAGACCTGGAAAGGAGCTAATTACAGATTGGCCCCGGAGATAGACCTGATTTAAACTAGTTAATATCATGGCTAGAGAACTCTTTTAAAAATCTCTACCCCATTAACAAATTAATAATTAAATAACATTTAAAATGAGAGCCCCATGGAGGGAGAGGCCTGGTAGGCTGCAGTCCCTGGGGTCGCAGAGTCGGACAGAACTGATCGACTTTACTCTTACTTTAAAATAATTAAATAATTTAAATATTTAAACAAAGCAATTAAAATATTTTTAAATATTTTAAATTTTATTTAAAATCATTTAAATAAAATAAAAGTTAAACAAAAATAGTTAAAATAACTTAAAAGAATTAAAACAATTAAATGAATAAGTAATTAAAACCCAAGTAACTATTTGCACCACCCCAACCCCTCCTCCACTGGAGGTAAAAATGCTACAGAGTTGGCCTACATGTGTTTCATCTCTGGCAAAGGGCTGTTGTTTGCTTGCTTGCTTGGGTTACTGTCAGCCCTGTTTTTGTCCCTTGGGTGGGAGACATCTCTGCTTGGTGTGGAGAGTGACATTCACCAGAATGAGGCAAAGCCCTCTGGCCCTGCTCAGCGCTGCCCCGAGACCTTCCCTTGAGCGTTGCCCTGACTCTTGAGACACCCTGCCCCACAGGGTCAGGTGGAATCAGCAGAGGTGGCAGCCAGTGGCCTCATGACCGGCTTCGCGCGTTCACCCAGTGTGTTGTTTCCAGAAGTGCTGCGTTTCCTGTCTGCAGCCATCCCGCTGCCTCTGTGTCAGAGCTTGTGTCCTTGGTCAGTTCCCCCTGTGCTCAGATAGAAGAACACGGCCGCCAGCAGAACTTGGCCAGGGGCTTCCTGAGCCTCCCAAGCTGGCTCTGGGGGTTATTAGGCTGTGTGAGCCCTCCCCTTCCTCTTTTACTTTTGTGGGCACCTTTTCCAGCCTCATCCCTCAAACCTTCTGTGGGTTAAGGCACTGTTCCAGCAAAGGGCATGAGCACCGTATGCACCCACAAACTGCCAGCTTCCTGAGCAAATCTTCCCTTACAGCATGGACCAGGGGCCAGGTCAGTTTTCCTCAAGGGGAGGCTGAGGAAGGTCCGGGAAACTTGGGGTGGGGGACAGGAGAAGGAATGGAGCATCCTGCATGTTCCAAAGCAGGAGGAGGACTGGTTCTGAGACAGACTTTGCCCCTGGCTCAGAGGCTCTGGGACTCAATCTCTGCCACAGCCTAGAACTGGAGCCATTTGCCTTCCCAGAGGGGCCCACATGGACCTTGCGTCAGCATTCTGGCAGTCCCTGCTCACTGAGCCAGGAATCCCACAGGGAGCCCATCTGAAGGTGACTGCTGGAGGTCACACCCACTGCTGCCTGGGAGGCCACAGGGCTCCCGAGGCTTCCATTCCTGTACAGCATTTCAAAGAACTAGATGGTTCCTAGCTTCCTATTTTCTTGAAAGCAACTTACCCTTGAGAAATGAGCTTGTGGTGGTTGTATGTCTTCATCAACAGGAGGCCTAAGAAAGGCCTCTATTTTACAGGGAAGGACCATAGATTTCTCTGCTTATGACTTTCTCCTTGTTAAACAGAATGGAGATGCCCAAGGGTGCCTCTTAGGGTGCCAGTACATCTGGGGGTGGAGAAGTAACTTGAACCCTCTGCTCCCTTAGAGCTGGGAAGGGACAGCCACTCTCTGCTGGCCACAAGTGACATCAGGAGAATTTTTTCTGAGTGTTCTGTGGAGCTAGTCCAGCCTCAAGGATGCCCTCTATTTTGGGGTCACTCTCTCTGGAGGGAACGCTGACACGTGGTCCGACCCCTGGCCTTCCGCTGCCCTCCAAGAAGCTCGAAACGCAGGCGCCCTGTACAGCTGGACCAGAAATAACTCTGAGTCAGCAGAATGGCACCCATGGCGTCTCCCTCCTGTTACTCAGGACAACCAGGAGGTCAGAACTGAGGCAGTGACAGAACTCAAGGCTGGGTTCCATCCACAGCCTAGGATGTGACAGAACCAGATTAAACCAGACCCAGACTCCCAGTATGCCTGCCTGAGACAGACGTGAGGGGCTCTTGGGCATGATGACAGACGAACTTAATGTGGTGGTTCTTGTTTTTTTTATGGAGAGGGCAAGTATATAACCACAGCACCATTGCTTTTTGGCTGTGATCTTGCACCCATTTAGAAATCTCACTGGCTTGCAGCCCAGCAGTTTGGCCAGAGTATAGCCCTGATGGTAAAAATCAAATCAGGAGTCATGAAGTGTTCCAAGTTAGGGAAACTGAGGCAGGTGACCTCTGTGGCGTGAGAGCTGGAGACGACTCCCTCCTCGTCTCTGCAGTCCCTACTTCTGGAGGAGAGAGAAGGAGAGAGAAGAAAACCCCATGCCCTGTCTCCTCTGAGAAAGGCAGGCTGGCCCGGCATCCCCGGCATGCCTGGCAGGAGCTTTGGGCACCTGGCGTCAGAGTGGGGTGGGTGAAGTGGAACCTGGCATCTCGGCCACTTCAGCAGAAGCCTGAGGACAGGAGAGAGGACAAGCTTATAATATTCTGGGACACTGGGGGAGTCACATGCTCTCAGGTGACAATCCCGTGTCTAGAAGCTTCTGTGGTAAGTGCATTTCTACCGTCTTGGGGGCCTGAGTGAAGTGATCTGTGGCTCCCAGGTCCTGAACCACAGAGGTGGTTTCTCTCCAATTGCTGATCAGTGCAGGGCTGCCTGTGAGGTGCTGTGGTTTGCAAGGAGCCTGATCCAGGGCCAGAGACAAGCCTGTTTCAAATCCCAGCCTTATCAAGTGTTGGTCCCTTAACCTCTCTCTGTTTTCTCCATCTGCAAAATAATGCCTACTTGCCAGGATTGTTTTAAAGACTGAGAACAACATTTGTATGGGCCTCTTGCATGATGCATGGCTCATGGTGGGAGTTTAGTAAATGGTAGTTAAAAAGAAAAAATGACAGTAAGGTGTGGCCACACAGCGATGGAAAGGACATTCCAGGTGGAAGGAAAGGCCTGGGTAAAGGGTCAGAGTCTGGAAGAAGAACTTGGGAACCCAACTGAGGAAATCGATGTTGTGAGCCCTGACATTGGTTTTCAAAGGATGATCCATGGATCTGAACATACACGATGAGCTCCATCTGGAATCAAGGCTTGTCCTCAGAGAGATTATAGAATAAAGCAATTAGATGAAACACTTTGAATGGTAAAACTGAAGTCAACAAACATTCAGAGAAGGGGTAGACCAGTGCTGGCTAGGAAAACCAGTGGTGGTTGTGGGAAGAGAGTAATAACTGTCCCGTAGCCTTAAGGTCACTAGAGGGGAGAGACTCGCATTTACTCAGTGCCTACTGTAGCCTGTCACTTAGTCCTCACAGCAGCTCGGGGAGGGGTCTCATCATATATAAAGGAGGAGTCCGTTATATAGAGGGGGTTGCTGGAGCTCAGGTAGGCAATTTGCAGGCTCCGTAGACCCAGCAGGGCCTGAGAATTGCCTGCTTACATAATAGACATGTTGACAGTGCCATTCTTGCTACTCGTTCAAAAGATGGAGTCTGAAAATGTGACTTTTTAACACATTTCACAGCTGACTTTTCTTTTAGTTTTAAATTTAATTTTTGATCATAAAGGCAATCCATGCTGGTTTTTACAAGTGATGCAATAATACAGAATTCTATTAAGAGAAAATAATCTGCCTACTTCAAGTCTGTGGCTCTGAAGTAATGCTTTTTGCAGTTTGATGAGTAACCTTTAATACTTTATGTTCATACTAGTATATGCAAATATAAATGTAGATAAAGTCATTGTTATAAAGTTGGAGCCATTCATATTCATTACTTTGAGGTTTTTTTTCTCTTTTAACCTAAGAATAGAGGATAGGCATGCATCTAGGTAAAGTGGAGGCACTTTTAACTGATTCTTTAGTAGCCATGGAATATTCCATTGTCTCTTTTTATCACATTTCATACCATCCTTCTTCCTCCGATAGACAGGTTCTTCTAGGTTTTTATGCCACTACACATAGTGCTTCACTAAATATCGTTGTGCCTCTCTCCTTCTGTGGGGCTTCCCTGGTTTTTCAGATGGTAAAGACTGCCTGCAATGCCAGAGACTGGGATTCAGTCCCTGAGTTGGGAAGATCCACCTGGAGAAGGGAATGGCAACCCGCCTCAAATGTTCTCAAACATTCTGAGGGCAGCACCTAGAGGTGACCTCTCAAGTAAAGCAAAGTGATAGTTACAGACGTGTGCATATATTCAGCCCTTTATAAGTGCCAGGCCTCATTCAGATTTGTTGCTAGTAGCTGCAAGTATTCTGGAATCCATCAAGGCTGTCNGCAGTCCATGGGGTCGCTAAGAGTCAGACATGACTGAGCGACTTCACTTTCACTTTTCACTTTCACGCACTGGAGAAGGAAATGGCAACCCACTCCAGTGTTCTTGCTTGGAGAATCCCAGGGATGGGGGAGTCTGGTGGGCTGCTGTCTATAGGGTCACACAGAGTCGGACACGACTGAAGTGACTCAGCAGCAGCAGCAGTCCTGAGAACTGAGTGCAGCTCTACTTGTTCCTGTATCCCAGGAACTGATAAGGAACAGAGTCCTTGACAAATGGCACACAAAAGAAGAAAATGCAACATATTGGATCCCTTAAAGTTGAATGTCCCCTGACACGAGAGGATGGCTGAGTAAACTCAAAGAATATGGTCTACTCTAATGGAGGATAGTTGAACTAGTTTTCTTCTTTTTTTTTTTTTTTGCTGTAACAGTAACAGCACTCCCATCCTGGATACCAGGTAGCTTCCGCCTTGGCTGTCAAGACAGAAGAAAACACTTGTTGCACATCCGTTGTCAACTCTCAGGCGCATCTTGAGCAGGAGATGGAGGAAGTTCCGATGGTGTGATCACAGGTAAAAGGTCTCCCCAGGAACTGACCCGGGCACAGCGATACAAATCCCTAAAGAAAAGAGACGGTCAACGTGGGCTGCAGGCTCTCGCTGCCTCCTGCTAACTCTGGGCACACCCTCCACACCTGCCATGTCTGCGGGCCGTGATCACAGCATGCTGCATGTGCCCATCTGGACAGCACAGATGACAATGCACGTGGCGTGGCCGTTTAAGAACAGGCTGGGTGATTCGGGGCCAGCGACTGGCCTCCTCCGGAGATCCTCGGGCAAGGATTACCAAGGAGAACTTTTCTTCCTTTGGCTTCTTGTTCTAAGACAAGGAGACAGAGACGGCTTGCGGGAAAAGATGAGGGAAAGAAAATTTCTTCAAACCTCATTCCTGTGACTCTTCTCAAATTCTATAAGTCATATACGTTCAGACCCTAAAATCTCCAAGCATTCTCTGGAATTTCCCAAATCCTCTCATCTCTGAATCTTTTTCACTGTGCTTTCCCAGGCTATTTTCTCCCTACCACAGTATGCTCAGAGTACATACCCAGCTGAAGGGGATGGGATGGTAGGCCTGGGAAAAGCTACAGGCCAGGGGCTTAGAGGCTGTCAACTGGGGACACGGAAGTTCATGCGGACACTGTGAACACAAAGGCATGAGGTAAGACAAGAAAACCGCAGATCATAAAACCTAGAAACTATGACTAACAGAGTCAAAAAGGGCTGGGGATAAGGGAGCACAGAGCAGATGAAAGGGCCAGCCAGGGCAATCACTAGGGAGGAATCAAGAGCAGAGGATGGTGGCTAGCCCTCTTTTCCTGGCTAGCCCTGAGTTCAGATCTTTGCTTGCTGGGAAAGGCAGAAGTAATACTCACTGGAGCAAAGACAAAACCAGGTCGAGGGTCCAAAGGTGACGTTTCTTTTCTCTGAAATCAAGGGAAATGAAAAAAAATTTTAGGCTGGGCTGAGGGGTCTGTTCTAACTCAATCTCTGCACTCAATAAATTGAGGATTCCTCTAACATTCAATTCTGGTAATTATTAACTATGTTTTTTGAATTAAGCTGGCTGTTTCTCTAATACTCCAAACAAAGAACTTTCTCTTTGTAGCAAGAGAAAGGCAGAAACTTGGCACATAGAATGGTGCTCTCCCTTGTCAGTAACCTTCACTCTCAAAAAAAAAAAAAAAAAAAAAATCCCATTTCAAGACAATGAAATTTGCGATTATACACTGGTTCATATGGTCCTAAACAGATAAGGTTCTTAGTCCAGAAGTGCCCTGGATCAGGGGCTGGCAAAAAAAAAATTTTTTTAAAGGTCCAGAGACTAGGCAAAATCTGTTTCCTACTGCTATCTGTATGGTGAAAATAGCCACAGGCAACAGACCTATAGCCACAGACACATCGTTATAGATGCACAAATAAGCACTGCTCATACAAAAACAGGTGGCAGGCTGGATCTGATCCATAGACTGGAGTTTGCCAACTACTACCCTATATCATGACTTCATGTGCCTACTATCTCCAGAGTCATCCTTATCATTATATGCCAGTCCCTTCAGTTTTTAAGGGAGTGACAAGAACTGGTGAGAACAAGTGGTGAAAGGAGGGTAAAGTTAAAGAAGGACAAAGAACCTTACATTAAGGACCAGGTCCCTGGCGTCCATGAGAAGGGAGTGCCCAGCTTTTGTTCCATTCTCTACCAATACCTGATTAAAAAAGGGAAAGTAAGCCTTGAATTACACGAAAACATGAATGTCAGTAGCTCTGTAAGAGCATTCCCAAATAGAACAGGGATTCTAAATGAAACGGGTATTGCATATATGATGCAGATGGAGACCTGAAAAGAGGGACAAAGGGATCTATGTAGGATGAAGATGGTTAAAAATGAAGACAAGCTCCAATGGGCACAAGGAAAGGCATGAAACAAATCCATGAAGCTGCTTAAAAACTTGAAGAGAAAAAGGGGCTTCCACTTACCAGAAAACGACCTGTCTTGCGCCATAAGGTTTGGACCACGTCAGTGCGGTCGGCCTTGCTGGGCAGTTCACTGAGAGAAAAGGCTGCTACCACCACATCGAATTGCACCTGGTGCACAAGACGAGGAAAATGACCGACCTGACATCTCCCTATTTTAAAGAGTACAACAAAGGTCTATCCCACTAAGTTTCTTCTGCTTTCTTTTACTTTCTAACTTTCAATGCTAGGTTGTAAAGCCAGGGCCACAGTTTTCCATCTGCATACTCCACATCTGGCATACTTTAAACACTGCCACTTGCCTTGGGTGATACAGGCAGAAACTGTCTGAAAAAGACACCTGGAACACAAGGCATCCCAGATCCTGAACCACCTGTGGGGGAAAGTAGAGATATGGCAACTATGAGTGTAGGTATAAACTAAAGGGACAAAACGCTAGCTGAAGATGAGATAAAACAGAGTAGACAACTAAAAAAGGGGGCAGGGGGAAATATTGGGTCATTTGTCCTGTTATTCTTACCCTACCCATCCATAGTCCACCAGAGGCCTCCAGCGTCTTCAACAGGGTCATTGCATCAGACCCATCTTTAACTTTCAGGCCTCTCCTCTACTCCCCAATAAAAGACCCTTTCTGGTACTCCTTTGCTTTGCAAACGCTTTCAACTTTGGAAAAGCCCTTCCTTACATTTTGTCCTCACCTTTCAACAGCTTTTCTGCCAATTCCAACATGGCAGCTGAGCTGTCCACACACATATACTCACGTAGGCTCTGGCCCCAAATACCATGAGCAGCCCTAAAGTGGCAAAAAATAAATCATCAGTTCTTATGACAAAGTTATCCCTACAAGAGACCCCTCTGTCCCTAACCCAACCTTGGGGAAACAGAGCACTGTGTTAAAATAGTTGGAAAAACTAGCAATCTTATTTTCTTGTTTCATCTACAACTCTTAAGAAGACTCAAAAACTATGTGAACACACACACAAAAATCTTGATGATATGTAAATCCCTGTCTGAGATCAAATTCCTTTCCTTTTTTTATCCTTCTAAACATGGGTTTTTTCACTTGACATTTCTTTTATATACCTTCTCATGCCTTGTCTAATCCGAGGGAAGAAACACATCAGTTCCCAATTTTCCTCTTCTTCCTTTGGTTCTCCAGTCTCTTGATAATGACGTGGCATAAACTAGCTCTAGCTCTCTAGAGTTGGAACTGACAGAGACAGAGAAAGATACTCACCAGGTGACAGAACCAGTACCGGAGCCAAAGTCCATCAGGGTTTGTGGCTGGAACTCTGGAAGGCGAGCTCGGATCTGAAGAAATATTCAATACCCCACAGTGGGGAAGACAGACACTTATTTAGGGTCTTGGTAAACATGAATTAGGGGACCGCAACAGAGGAAATGAGACGTGAATGTCTTTTAAGATTCGGTGTAAATGCCTTATAGAATAGAAAGCTCTTACAACAGTGATTCTAAACCTTTTTTGGGTCAAAAATTCCTTTCAGAGGATAAAGAGAACCTCTCGAAAAAAATGCACATGTAATGTCCCAAGAGTCTTGCCCCAGATCACTTTATGAAAAAGGGAACTGATAGTAAAGTTTCTGGTTGGAAGTTGAGGGAATTTCACCTCATGGAAAGCTCTGGAAACTGCTGCAAAGCCACCATCCAGTCTTGCTGCCATATACACCAGGCTCAGTCCCTCATTGTAGCTGCCAGAAAAATCAGACATACCACTGGGAATTAACCTCTATCCTGCAGCTACCCTCCAGACTTTTAGGAAATGAAATCTTTGCAAAGGGCTCTTCCATCTCAACCTTCTCACTGATCAACACAGAGAAGTCTTAGGGAGGCTTACAAACCAGATTGCTTTTTCAAACACTAAATGGTGTAATTGTATTTCCCCAACTCTCCTTCTCAAAAGCCAAACTTTTCCTTCTTCTGCAGCCCTTCTAGTCTCCCTTACCTCAGTTCTTGCCAATGATAGGTAGTTCTGCGCAAGGCACGCAGGACTTCTTCATGATGTTTCTCTGTCTGACATGAGTCTGGGGTAAGAACAAGGACTGCAAGTAAGGACCTAGGAAGAACAGGGCTCAGATACAATATCTGAATTTACTGCCTGCCATTCCCTACCAATTCCCACATGGAAAATGCTTAAGAGAGAAGCCAAACTAGAGAAGAGTTTCAGGTAAGAAGAATAATGACCACCACCACAGTATATCAGATAATATATTGCCTCTAACAGCAGTTCATTCAATTCAACCAACTCTATCTCACAGGTTTTGTTCTGTATTAAAAGTAAGTGTAATAAAAAGTTAAAGGATAGGATAAAGACAGTACTTTGTAGATTTCTTCACTTCCTCCAAATTTAATAATGTGATGTCTCCAAAATTCCTATAGGAAGGAAAGGGGCTTGAAAAACTTGTTTTACAGTTGTGTTCAGTTCAGTACTAGTTTACCTACGGAGTGCCTACTACGAACCAGGTACTACAAGAAGTTCAGGGAATACAAGATGAACAAAAGGCAGGCCTCTTAACAGGAAGGAACTCACAATCATGAAAACAACTTGACAAACTAATTCTCCTTTCCCTGTAGTACTGGAGAGGGACTTTATTTTACCTGAACAAAAACTTAGACGGTCTTAATCCAGTGGACTTGGGGGAAAAAAGATCTAAATTTCAACAGTAGACTGAAACACTCACTGACTTTTACTAAAGCCCCGATTTTAGTAGGCAATCTCTGAAATCACTTATCTTCTTTTAGAAAGGCAACATTATGAATAATTACTCTGGTTAGAAAGTCAAATAAGAAATTGCAGTATCTATTTAATAGGCTGCAGAATTATTACTCGCTCTTCATTTCCCTCTGCTGTTTCTATTTGGCTTGCACTTTATTTTTAAGACCTACCTGCATTTTCCAGGATTTTTTTCTCAAGAAGAACAGCCCGTCTTTGTAGCTCCTCTGGCTCTACAGGTAAATGCCGGCTCCAGAGATAATTGGTTAGAGCTTGCACCTGTTTCTCCATATTGGGCATCGAGCTCTCTATGGACCAAAGATGCAAAGAGGAATCACTTGTACGCAGGGTCCAATCTCCGCTTCTTGAGCTTCCATTTCCCACCTTTACTCACCTAGCAGCAGTAACTGCGCGGCTGCAGCCAATGCTTGCGGCAGCCGCACGCATGACAGCTGCAGGATGCCAGGGTGCCGGCGATGGGGCCTCTTTCCCAGGAAATCGGACTTGTTATCCACGTGGGATACGCCGGGCACGACTGCAGCAAGCGCCTGCAGAAAAAAGAAAAGCTAACGGGGGGCACAGAGATGGCTGCGGGCGGCTAAAGCAGGAACTGCCGAAAGCGAACCTCCTCGGAGAGGACCTGTTCTTGAGATCCAAAGCCACTTTTGAAAGCAGGGAAAATAGGTACTCACTCGGAACTGGGGAGCTATTCCAAAGCTGCGGCGCCATCTGCCTATTGTCAGCAGGTACCCCGACCCTCTGACGGTCGCCATGGCGCCAGCGGTGAACCGGAACCGGAAATTTAGGTGCAGTGTCTGTCACTCTCACTAGCTGCAGCGAACATCCTGCGCGAACTTTGGCGCCAGGCAGCAACAGCCAATGCGGAGAGCGAGTGCTTGCTAGTAGCCAATAAACAATCGATCTGTAAATCGCCTTGGAGGCTGTTTGTGCACCTCAATTCCAGCATAGCTAGCCGGAAGCTAGGTGACTTCCACGCTGCGTTGTGATTTGTCTCCGCCTCCAGAAATCGGAGGGGCAGGGTTAGGTAGGTATGGGCTGGCCCTATGCTGGTTTCCCCAGAAACGCGTCAGAGGCCGGCAAAGAATTTGTGTTTGTATTAACTACCAGTGTTCTTTGTTTTACCTTCTGGAGAACACTGAACTCTTGGAGTTTTTACCTCCTGTGTGAAATGGAGAGACTGCAGTAATGGAAAGATGAACAAGGAAAGCCAGATTTAGGCGACCAAATTGATGGAATAATAGATAATAGATTTAATGTTTCTTACTTGTTAGTTTCTCATAATATTAAACCAGTACTTTTAAACCAGGTAAATAGTTACCATGAGAACCTTATGTGACAGGTAGTGTGGCAAGCGCTGTTATATGGTACTACCTTATTTAGTCTACTTCTAGAGGATAGATTTTTGCACCCAAGGAAAGTGAAAGTTCAGGTGGCTAAATATTCCGCTTGAGATCCAAGAGCTTGTTAGGTGAGAACAAGTTCTAAACCTTGGCAATCTAAGTCTGATCTTCACCTTTAAACATATGCTCTGCTGGTAGTATTGGTACTTAGAATGCAAGTTAGCAAGTGCCAATTTGTCAAGTGCTGATGACAAATTGGTACTTTCTATCTGGGGGCTTCCCTGGTAGTTCAGTTGGTAAAGAATCTGTCTGCAGTGCAGGAGACCTGGGCTCAATTCCTGGGTTGGGAAGATACCCTGGAGAAGGGAATGGCAACCCACTCCAATATTCTTGCCTGGAGAATCCCATGGACAGAGGAGCCTGGCAGGCTACTGTCCATGGGGTTGCAAGAGTCGGACACGACTTAGCAACTAAACCACCACCATTTACATTTATGAGGATTAAATTATGACCTGCTGTAGCTGCTGACCTGTAGCATCCTCTGAAAGGATTTCAGGGAGGAGATCAGGAATGAGGCACTTTGTGCTCTGGGAGAAACTGGCAGAAAAGTCCATATATTTTCAGGAGATGATTTTTATGAGCCCAATTTTTGCATCTTCTCATATCTAGAAAAGCACCAACATCTTTCATGTTGATGTGTGCTCCTCATCACTAGCAGTAACCTTCACATGACTAGCGGCAACCTTTTGCAAAAATTTGTGCTTGATTGCGTGTATTCCCCCTCCACCAAAATCACATATATATGGACCTTGCCTCGTGCCTCTTCAGAACAGTTTCTCAGAGCTATCTGAAATGCGGTCTCCTGGCCTCTAAATTCTCATTTTGCCCCCAAATAAAAGTTAATTCACCACTCATCACAGCTTGCGATGCAGGTCTGACCTCTGTGAAAGGTGGAGGGAAAGAAAACAGGTTGGATAGGCACAGTTCTAAAAAGGTTCAACCAGGCTAATGGAGAATCTTTGAGCTCAAGGTGGCTATCAGAGAAGTTGTGCTTCCTGAGAAATAGGCCTGACTTAGTATCCAAGCTACACTCAGTCATTGTCTGAGAGCAGCCCATAAGAAGTATAGCAGATTCACAGGCTGGCAGTTGGGGTCATCAGTTAATTATGATTACCACAGCAGGAGATCTGAGTAGTGCATTTTCACACTTGCCCTAGAACCACACAGGTCTGCTTTGACAGATAGGTTCAAGAGACGATTTCTTCAAGCTTTGTATGGGACTCCGCTTTTGAAGAGAAATTTAGAAGAAGGAGAGGGAAAATACAGTCACTGTTACTACGGTTGATTTCAGGGCTGCAGCTATCCTCTCCTTGCTTTACATTCATTCTCGTTCCCCCTTCCCTCAGCTGTCATAGTGGCTTGTCTGGTATTAAGACCCAAACCCTCTATCCTGAATGGTCCAAACCCTTGATAGTCATATCTTTCTCCAGCTGACATTGTAGTACATACAGACTCACAGTTACATGGGAATGCTGGGAAGCACCCAAGTAGATCACTTTGGCTCTGCATGAATTCTTCTCTGCTCTCATTGTGTAAAAAAGAGTCCTACCTCTTCCTTCTAATTAGTGTTGCTTAGCCTTGACAGCGGAGAAGGCAATGGCACCCCACTCCAGTACTCTTGCCTGGAAAATCCCATGGATGGAGGAGCCTGGTGGGCTGCAGTCCATGGGGTCGCTAAGAGTTGGACACAACTGAGCGACTTCACTTTCACTTTTTACTTTCATGCATTGGAGAAGGAAATGGCAACCCACTCCAGTGTTCTTGCTTGGAGAATCCCAGGGACGGGGAGTCTGGTGGGTTGCTGTCTCTGGAGTCTCACAGAGTCGGATACTGCTGAAGCGACTTAGCAGCAGCAGCAGCAACAGCCCTGACAGTATGGTAACTCCTCATCTTCTGCTCCCTAGACCTAAGAAATCCAAAGTGTCATGGCAGCAGCTGTAGATTGTAGTTCAGGGAGACCTCGATATATCCCTTGTCAACAGTACATCCTCTTTGGAGACCTGAACCTTTGACTTGACAGAGCCCAGCATTACAGAGATGAAAGCATGAAATTTCCATGGATCAGAAGGAGCAATGGTAAAGGAAACCATTTCTGCTTCTACTCCTTGGTTATCAGACCTATGTGATCATCCTATTGGGGTGTCATTTAGAGTTTTCTGATTTAATACGTAAACTGCATCCTGAAGGATGGTACCCCATCTTTTCAGAATGTTCCTTCCAAGCTGTTGTTTCAGCTATGCCCTTAGAGAGCCAGCCTGTAGCTTTCCCCTCTCCTCCCCTCCCTTCCTCTTCCCTTCCCTTCCTTTTCCTTTCCTTCCCATGTCAGCAGAGTTGGACAAAACTTAGCCACTCAGTTCAGTTCAGTTGCTCAGTCATGTCCAACTCTTTGCGACCCCATGAATCACAGTACACCAGGCCTNAGTGAAAGAGGGGAGTGAAAAAGTTGGCTTAAAGCTCAACATTCAGAAAATGAAGATCATGGCATCTGATTCCATTACTTCATGGGAAATAGATGGGGAAACAGTGTCAGACTTTATTTTTCTGGGCTCCAAAATCACTGCATATGGTGATTGCAGCCATGAAATTAAAGTATGCTTACTCCTTGGGAGGAAAGTTATGACCAACCTAGACAGCATATTAAAGAGCAGAGACATTACTTTGCCAACAAATGTCCATTTAGTCAAGGCTATTGTTTTTTCAGTAGTCATGTATGGATGTGAGAATTGGAATATAAGGAAAGCTGAGCACAGAAGAATTGATGCTTTTGAACTGTGATGTTGGAAAAGACTCTTGAGAGTCCCTTGGACTGCAAGGAGATCCAACCAATCCATCCTAAAGGAGATCAATCCTGGGTGTTCATTGGAAGGACTGATGTTGAAGCTGAAACTCCAATATTTTGGACACCTGATGCAAAGAGCTGACTCATTTGAAAAGACCCTGACATTGGGAAAGATTGAAGGCAGAAGGAGAAGGGGATGACAGAGGAGGAGATGACTGGATGGCATCACCGACCCAATGGACATGAGTTTGGGTAGACTCTGGGAGTTGGTGATGGACAGGGAGGCCTGGCATGCTGCGTTTCATGGGGTCACAAAGAGTCGGACATGACTAAATGACTGAATTGAACAGAAGAGTTGAAAGCAATCATGATCTAAATAAATCTCAACAAGCAGACCAACAAGTGTAGAATTGTCAAAAATATCTTAATTATGGACTTATATCCATGACACTGAATGAGAAATCTTGCCCTAAATAAATAATTTCTCACTTAGGCTGACTTTGCTGTTAAGAGGATATTTGTAATGTCTGGAGACATTTTTGATTGTCCAGACTGGGAGATACCATTAGCATTTGGTGGGCAAAGGCCAGTGATATAGCTACTAGCACCCTCCTGCCATATACAAGACAGTCCTCTCCAGCAAAACATTTTTGACCCAAAGTATCCATAGTTTCAAGATGGACAAGCTATGAAACAAAATTAGCAAATAATAATTACACTTATAAAATTTTTAAAATTTAAATAACTAATATGTTACATGTATATAAATTTACATATGTATGCTATCTATGCATAAAGTAATATATACATGGCAATATGCTCCAAATACTTTTGAGATGGAGATTGTGAATCAAAAAGAAATTTCAGACACCATCAGAACAGATATAATATTTGCAAGATAAATGTTATTGTTAATTTTTTGAAACTATGTTGCAGAAATTATTGAAGGAGCTGTGATTCTGGAATTTGAAACTGAAGAGGAAGGACTTATATTCAGTTCAGTTCAGTTCAGTTGCTAGTCGTGTATGACTCTTTGGGACCCCATGAATCGTAGCACGCCAGGTGTCCCCTGTCCATCGCCAACTCCTGGAGTTCACTCAAACTCACATCCATCGAGTCAGTGATACCATCCAGCCATCTCATCCTCTGCTGTCCCCTTCTTCTCCTGCCTCCAATCCCTCCCAGCATCAGAGTCTTTTCCAATGAGTCAACTCTCCTCATGAGGTGGCCAAAGTACTGGAGTTTCAGCTTTAGCATCATTCCTTCCAAAGAATACCCAGGACTGATCTCCTTTAGAATGGACTGGTTGGATCTCGTTGCAGTTCAAGGGACTCTCAAGAGTCTTCTCCAACACCACAGTTCAAAAGAATCAATTCTTCGGCCCTCAGCTTTCTTCACAGTCCAACTCTCACATCCATACATGACTACTGGAAAAATTAAGCCTTGACTAGACGGACCTCTGTTGGCAAAGTAATGTTTCTGCTTTTGAATATGCTATCTAGGTTGGTCATAACTTTCCTTCGAAGGAGTAAGCGTCTTTTAATTTCATGGCTGCAGTCACCATCTGCAGTGATTTTAGAACCCCATAAAATAAAATCTGACACTGTTTCCACTGTTTTCCCATCTATCTGCCATGAAGTGATGGGACCAGATGCCATTATCTTCATTTTCTGAATGTTGAGCTTTCAGCCAAATTTTCCACTCTCCTCTTTCACTTTCAAGAGGCTTTTTAGTTCCTCTTCACTTTCTGCCATAAGAGTGGTATCATCTGCATATCTGAGGTTATTGATATTTCTCCCAGCAATCCTGATTCCAGCTTGTGCTTCTTNCTTAATTTCATGGCTGCAATCACCATCTGCAGTGATTTGGGAGCCCAAAGAAGTAGTCTGACACTGTTTCCACTGTTTCCCCATCTATTTGCCAAGAAGTGATGGGACCAGATGCCATGATCTTAGTTTTCTGAATGTTGAGCTTTAAGTCAACTTTTTCACTCTGCTCTTTCACTTTCATCAAGAGGCTTTTTACTTCCTCTTCACTTTCTGCCATAAGAGTGGTGTCATCTGCATATCTGAGGTTATTGATATTTCTCCTGGCAATCTTGATTTCAGCTTGCAACCTAGCCACTGCTGCTGCTGCTGCTGGTGCTAAATCGCTTCAGTCATGTCCAGCTCTCTGCGACCCCAGAAATGGCAGCCCACCAGGCTCTCCCGTCCCTGGGATTCTCCAGGCAAGAACACTGGAGTGGGTAACCTAGCCAGTAAGCAATAACAAATACTGATGCTGAGCAGGGCCCTATGGGACTCCTGGGTAGAAAGCCTTTCTGTGTCCCTCATTTCTTTGATTACAGGAAATAGCCTTTATTCAGCCTCCATGAACTTCCCTGAGTTCCAATGGCCAGATTCAGCAGTTACTAATTAGGGAAGGGAAGATGCAAGACAAGGGAGAAATAGTCAAGAGAAACAATAGTGCAGCCTTGGGGCAGGGTCCTGGTTCCCTATCAGAGGATACACACAATAATATCTTTGAGTTGTTTTGCAGATACTGAAACCCCCGCCCAGAGGAAGAAATTAACTATCAACAATGGTATGCTGCCCAGATAAGAAGCATGTAGACCTCAGACCAGTTGGAACTGGAAGGCTGATGATGTTGACTCATCCTTACATCACTACCAACCCACTAGAAGAATGCAAACCTGTCACTGCCTTGATCCTTATCACCTACTTGACTGTAAGACTTCTCCCTATTCCCCAGGGAGGAGAGCACAGTGTTTGAGGTGCTAACCTACTGTGTTCCCTCTTTGCCTGGCAGGGAAATAAAGCCACTCTATCTTTTTTCTCTATAACTCTATCTCTATATTACTGTTTGACATCCGTGCATGGAGAGCCAAGATTTTGGCATCAATACCAATTAATGCTTCACATTAGTCCTTTGTTTTCCTTTAGAAGTAAGTGATACTGTTGAAATAACTTCAAAGGAAATTAGGGGAGTTCTTATGAACTATGGTTAAAAATAGAATGTGGTAGTTTAGCTACTTCTCCTTGGTTATAACCCTCCGTATCTTTGATTTTACTTATCAAGCCAGTAGAGCCACCTGATGATGATTGCACTACCTTTTCATCTTATGATATATGACTTCTGTCTTCCCCAGATTTGATAAATAATTTATCCTCACACAATTCACTGATGCAGGCCACATAGGAGGTCTCAAGCCATAGTCTTGATGCCAAAGGCAGTGTCCTTCTTCCTCTTGCACTGTCCCTGGTTATGATGGTAATGAAAGTGGGATCTCACTGCGGTATTTAATTGCCTCAATAGAAGGATTTTCTTTTCTTAGTTAAAATATGCCCTGCTGAATTAGTTTGAGAAATATCCAAGATGTGTGGGTAAACTGAGTGAAACCCTGTGGGGCTCCTAGGCATGGAGGAATTTTCTGTCTCCTATTTCTTGTAGGCAAGATTCCAGCCCCATGTCTTCCTTGAGGTCCAAATGGCAGATTCAAACAATTGCTAACCAAAGGAGGAGCAGTCAAGAAACCCCCTGAAGCAATATTAACAGGACCAGAGATGCTAGTCTCAAGATTAGGAGACTGACCATTTGAGACAAGATTAAGAAGTGCAGACCTTTGTTGTGAAGAACCTAAGCTACTCCATTTTGTTAACAGAAAAACTCCATTTTGTAAGGTTCCAGGGAAAAAAGACTTTGGAAATCCCCTGACCTCACCCCACCACCCACGAGCCAATGGGACCCCAGACCAGAATCTCCTGACTTAACATTTAGGAACTTGCAGTCTACCTAGGTAATAGGGACCAATCAGAAACCAACACACAATCCTTCAAAAGAAAGTGACCAATCAGATGTCCCCTACCTAGAAACTCTTTTTTTCATGAACACTCCCTATATAAGCAATGTAATCCAAAACCTGGGGCTCCTCCTTATAGCTGCTGCGTCGGTAACGGCGGGAGCCCCAGCTCGAGCTTGGTAATAAAAACTCTTTTGCTTTTGCATTGGATATCAGCTCCCTGGTGGTCATTGGGAGATTTTGCGACTTGGGCATAACAGTTGTTGTTGTTCAGTCGCCCAGTTGTGTCTCTTTGTGACACCATGGGCTGCAGTGCACCAAGCTTCCCTGTCCTTCACCATCTCCCAGAGCTTGCTCAAACTCATGTCCATTGAGTCAGTGATGCCATCCAGCCCCCAAATCTCATACTCTGTTGCCCCTTTCTCCTCCTGCCTTCAGTCTTTCACCGCCTCAGCATCTTTGCCAATGAGCTGGCTCTTTGCATCAGGTGGCTAAAAGTATTGGGCTTCAGCTTTAGCATCGGTCCTTCCAATGAATATTCAGGGTTGATTTCCTTTAGGATTGACTGGTTTGATCTTCTTGCTGTCCAAGGAACTCTCAAGAGTCTTCTCCAGCACCATAGTTTGAAAGCATCAATTCTTCAACACTTAGCCTTCTTTATGGTCCAACTCTCACATTCGTACATGATTCCTGGAAAAACCATAGCTTTTACTAGGGGAAGTACACTGACTGAAACTGCCCATCCTGGCCAGGTACCATGGTAACCATTTGAGTGACTTGTTTTCTGACAGGAGGTCCTGGTAAGGAACATGGAACAAATAAGCCACCACTAACCAGAAGAGTTTGGGAAAGGTCAAAAGGAGACACCACGTGTCAGACCACCTCCCAGAATCCTTCTGGCTGGCATCCATCTTGGTTGAGCGATGCATGTGCCACCAGGAAGGACTCTGAGTCAGAATGATTGGTTAAAGACAACCCAGAAACTAATCCCATTACCATAAAATGTGAAACTTTGAGCCATGTGGCAGAGCAGGGGTTCCCGTACCCTACTGCTCTCCACCTGGGCACCCCTTCCCAATAAAATCTCTTGCTTTGTTAGCACATGTGTGTCCTCAGACAATGTGTCTCCTCAGACAATTCATTTCTGAGTGTTCGACAAGAGCCAACTCTCTGAGTGTTAGACAAGAGCCAGCTCTCGAACCCTGGAGGGGTCCCCCTTTCTGCAACACATTGACCTTCTTCTTAATACACTGTTTAGGTTCGTCATAGCTTTCCTTCCAAGGAGTAAGTGTCTTTTAATTTCATAGCTGCAGTCACCATCCACAGTGATTTTGGAGCCCAAGAAATTAAAATCTGTCACTGTTTCCACTTTTTCCCCTTCTATTTGCCATGAAGTGATGGGACCAGATGCCATGATCTTAGTTTTTTGAATGTTGAGTTTTAAGCCAGCTTTTTCACTCCCCTCTTTCACCCTCGTCAAGAGACTGTTTAGTTCCTCCTCACTTTCTGCCCTTATAGTGGTATCATCTGCATATCTGAGGTTGCTGATATTTCTCCTGGCAATCTTGATTCCATTTTGTTCTTCAGGGAATTCCTTGGTGGTCCAGTGGTTAGGACTCTGTTCTCTCATTGCTGAGGGCCCAGGTTTGATACCTGGTTGGGGAACTAAGTTCCCACAAGCCCAGCAAAAAGCAGAAAACCCAGCTTGTGCTTCATCCAGCTCGGCATTTTGCATTTTGCATACTCTGCATTTAAGTTAAATTATCAGGATGACAATATAGAGCCTTGACATACTCCTTTCCCAATTTTGAACCAGGCCCTGCACACACTCTAATCTTGTCCGGGACCCAAGCCTTGAACCATTGCTATAAAACTTCTCATGAAATCCTTCTTGGTTGGGACACATAGTTTTTGAGGGCAGGAACTCACTGTGTCTCCCTATGCCTGGCAGAGCAATAAAGCGATTCTTTTCCACTTTAGAACTTCGAGATTTGATTTGGCACTGGTGTCCAGAGAGGCTGAGCTTTCAGCATCATGGGGACAAAATTTCTAAAATGCAGGCGACTGTCTGATTTGCTCACTACTATATGCACAGCACTTAGTATAGTGCTTGTTACATCAAAAGCACTCAGAAAGAAATGTCAGTTAAATAAGCATTAGTATTCTAAGAATGACTCTGTTGTCTTCATATAAGAAAGCTGAGCACCAAAGAATTGATGCTTTTGAACTGTGGAGAAGACTCTTGAGAGTCCCTTGGACTGCAAGGAGATCCAGCCAGTCCATTCTAAAGGAGATCAGTCCTGGGTGTTCTTTGGAAGGAATGATGCTGAAGCCGAAACTCCAATACTTTGGCCACCTCATGTGAAGAGTTGACTCATTGGAAAAGACTCTGATGCTGGGAGGGATTGGGGGCAGGAGGAGAAGGGGACGACAGAGGATGAGATGTCTGAATGGCATCATCGACTCGATGGATGTGAGTTTGAGTGAACTCCGGGAGTTGTTGATGGACAGGGAGGCCTGGTGTGCTGCAATTCATGGGGTCACAAAGAGTTGGATACGACTGAACGACTGAACTGAACTGAAGAATAAAAAGTTAGCTGAAGTATCATTCTCTTGGTGTCCACATGGTAATTTTTATTTTTTTCAGTGGAATGACATGGATTATTATTGTCTGTACTCCTTTTTTGGGCTTCCCTGCTGGCCCAGTGGTAGAGAATACACTGGCCAATGCAGGAGATGCAGGTTTGATCCCTGGGTCAGGAAGATCTCCTGCAGGAGGGAGTGGAACCCACTCCAGTGTTTTTGCCTAGGAAATGGACATGGCAGCCCACTCCAGTGTTCTTGCCTATGGGCAGAGGAGCCTGGCAGGATGGGGTCGTGAAAGAGTTGGACAGGACTTAGTGACTTAGAGCAACAAAATATGTCCCTCTGTTAGTGGTCTACTTTTCCTACTTAGGAATTTTCAGAATGCTGTTCTTTTGTTATGTTTTAGACATTCTTTTTAAAAGCAATGGTGGGAATTGCCTATGGTGAGAATCTATGAGGTCTACCTATTTGTAAAACCAGTTCCCTACCTCCTGCCAAAGAAATATTTCTTCTGTCTTTGATTATTGATTCTGTGTATTGTGCTTCATATTCATTTTTGGAATCTCAGTATGTTTTAAGTTAATTCTCTAGGAATCTCTAGCATCATCCTTTTCTTCCCTGCTGTGGTTAAGGATGGTATCACTACCAACTGAATTAACACCTTGTTCTAATGTTTAGATATTTAGGTTTTTGGCATTTGCCTGTGCTTTAAAAACTGTACTTTCTACAGCATGGAAAGGGGGAGTTACTAAAAAAATGTATTCTAAATTAGAGATTTGGGGCCCTTTCAGGTTAATAGGTCCTATTAATAGATTTGGGGACCAAGTTAGATATTCAACAAGTAGGCATGGTACATTTCTACTGGTTCGACTTTCGCGTTGCTGGAATATAATTTAAATGTGACTCTGGGCTCAGAGTGATTCTTGCCCCAGGGAGGGAAGGCAAGACCAAGAAAATTCTCTAATAGTGATAAAGATTCACTGGATGACCAAATTGAGTTAGAATAGATTTCTTTACATCTCTCTTAGGACTTTGAAGGATTCAGCAGGCCAAGAACTACAAGAAAGGATATGTGTTTTATTCTGGGTAATAAGATTGCGTATAAAGCCCATAGGCTTCAGGATTTCAAAGTACAGGCAATCCTGAGAGAACATATTTATGACACACCTGATTAATGCAGCATTTACATTTATTTCTGTCAACTAGCTAAATGGGGAGTGAGTGAATTTGTAGTATAGGAAAACAGGAACAGAGCCACCAACCTAGAAACAATGTCTTCATCATGCCAGTGTTTTCATGCATTTCACTGCTGCCTAGTGACTGCTGCATATCAGTGACCTCTACCTGCAAGATTTTCTTCCTCACTTTTGCACAAGAAGGCTGAGTCCCTTCAAAGACTAGTGGTCTGCAGAAAATCTGACTCAGCTCTCTCCATTAGGAGTAAAGGGATATTGGATCTCAATTGCTCAATATTCAGAGATGGTGTGGCTTCCCAGGCTTATACACTAAAACTCATACCAGGGATTGAGGGTTAGTGCAGACAGCTGGGAAACTGACCCTAGATCCTCATCAGTTCTTCCACAAAAACTGGATGTTTGCATTACTTATTTCAGATACAAACACAATTTCTACTTTTAAAATTTTCTCTCAAAGGCAGATTTAAAAATAAGATTTACATACGTATATTTAAAAGATTTAAAAATAACAATATGTTTATAATTTGACAAGGTGAAGTAAAAGCTCTTGGTCAAAACAATTCACTTCAGTAAGGGGTGAAGCATCCTTTGAAAAATACCTAAACAAATCGCTTCCCAGATGGCTCAGTTGTAAAGAATCTGCCTACCAATGCAGGAGACATGGGTTTGAGCCCTTGAGAAGATCCCCTGGAGGAGGGAATGGCAATCCACTCCAGTATTCTTGCCTGGGAAATCCCCTACAGAAAAGTCTGGTGGACTACAGTCCACAGGGTTGCAAAAATCAGACGTGATTGAGCGACTGAACACAAACAAGTCTCACAAATCACCATATGTGTCCAATATTAGTTGGCTGGCATCCATCTGATTTGTCCCATGTGCTTTAGAGTTATAAACAGTCTCCTAGTGTTACTCAATCTTTTCATCAACTGAGGATCGCATCCTGGGCTGGGCAGATTCCTTCAAGGGAACTGAGTTCCTTTCCTGGTCATCAACCTAAAGGAAACCTTTACGTTTGTTTGTTTATAATTAAATATTCATTATTTTTTTTTTTGTCCATGCCAGGTGGCATGTAAGGTCTATTTCCCCAACCAAAGATCAAACCTGTGTCCCCTACACTGCAAGGCAGATTCTTTACCAAGGGAATACCATAAAAATCCATAAGAAGTGCTGGTATTTTTAAGCTGTAGCAAAACAGGCAAAGCTCTCCAACCAGCATCAGCCTTGACTGGCAATAGCCATTGTTCATTTTGGAAGGGAAGGTAGGTCTTCTCAGTACATTTACCTACAAAGAAAATGCTGTTATCAGGGTAATCTTTGGAAGAGGGAGTACATACAGCTATGTGTACATATGTGGGGGTATTATAGGGCCCTTTCCACCTTTTTGGACAGCAATACCACAGAAATGAGTAATTGCTTCCACAAGACTCTTAGGCAACTAACAAGGCCCTACTATATAGCTCATGGAACTCTACTCAATACCTTGTAATAACTTTAAGGGAAAATAATCTGAAAAAAAAATATAGATATTTGTATAACTGAATCACTGTGCTGTGCATCTGAAATTAACATGATATTATAAATCAACTATACTGCAATTAAAAAAATAAATGAGTTATAAAGATGTAATGAACAACAAAAAAAAGACTCAGGTAAGCAAAAATTTTTATTGGAAGGGATAGCTTGTGCATAAAGGAGAAGATGAGGAGAAAAGTGTCAGTTCCCTGAGTAGAAGGGGCAAGTTGTTTTTGTAACAAAAGGGAGGGTTTGTCTGGTGATCACCAGTAATCTCCAGAAATCATGAAACTTGTTTGATCTGCAGCAGGTGGCTCCAAGATAACTATCAGGAAAAGGAGTGCTTCTGTGAGGGAATAGAAGTACATGATAATTTTCTGTAAGAAAGCACCAGAACAGATAAGGTTAAAATTTATAGTTGAGTTTTGGCAACTAAGTACACTCATTAGTGTAACAGAGATAAAGGTAATCTTTTACTGCTGTGAGCCTGATTTTTGTCTCTGGAACTAAGGCCCCTAGAGCTTTGTTTTTTAGCTTCCCAAGACCATTCACTAGTCCTTTTCCAAAATGGCTGTACTTTTGTCTTCCTGTCTCTAGAGCATGTGTACGCATCTGTCGTGGAGGTGGAGCGTGAAATCCTGAATCTGACTTCTTGTCACCATGCCCCAGCTAACTCTGCTGTCCCTTCTGTTCTTTCTTATTCTGTTCTTCCTCATTTCTAGCTCATTTGGAAATCACATTCATCTGCTTTCTTAGAGGCCCTCTCTGGTTCCTTTCTGGGGATTCAGAACCTTTGTAAATGAACAAGATTGTTCCTTTCCTTGACCCCAGTATTCTCTATATGCAGCATTCTCTGGCTCTGTTCTAGCTTTTGATACAATATAGTTGTATACAAGCCTGGTGTGCTGCAGTCCATGGGGTTGAGAAGAGTCGGACAAAACTGAGCAACTGAACTAAACTGAAAGGTGGTTCCAGTCCTGGTTGATAAGAATCTTGGGAAAGGAAAAGGAAATGATCTTTGGAAGGATGGCTGAAAGCAGAGGAAAAGGGCAATCTAAAGGTCCCTGGGATGCGAGGAAGCAAAAAAATGCATGATCCACCCATGCATGAACTCTCAACCCTCTGTTAATTGTCATCAAATGCTGATAGCATCAGTGACCCAGAAACATATGGAGAGCCCCAGAGTTTATTATACTCCTCCTCAAACTTTCTTACTATAAGCATATACATCCTTCATACCAGAGATAGCTCTTTAACTTCCATATAATCATGTTCTTTCCAAAGTCCTGGCAAGAATACTGGAGTTGAATACATCAGAGAATCAATGCAATGTGGAATGCCTTCTGTTTAAAGGAAACAGGGCACGAAGATTGACCTTCTAAAGGCATAGCTGAAAAATTATTTTTGCCTTCATTTCAGCAAAATCTCTGTCCACATTTTTTACATAATTTATGTCCTCTAGACAGCAGTAGATGTCAAATTAGCCAGACTTTCTTGAATTATAATTATTGGTTTTAAAAAATGAATTTAATTTGAAAATATTTTGCTCTGTTAAGTTCATAGCAACTGGTATTATCAATACAGTTCTTAAAGTAATAGTTAGATTTGGAAATGAATTGTTGGTTTTATGTATCGTGTTCTCACACTATAATGGGGTAACATATGTTAAATTAACATTATTATATTGTATTAAGGTTCCAAATAGGAAAAGGAGTACGTCAAGGCTGTATATTGTCACCCTGCTTATTTAACTTATATGCAGAGTACATAATGAGGAACGCTGGACTGGAAGAAACACAAGCTGGAATCAAGATTGCCCAGAGAAATATCAATAACCTCAGATATGCAGATGACACCACCCTTACGGCAGAAAGTGAAGAGGAGCTAAAAAGCCTCTTGATGAAAGTGAAAGAGGAGAGTGAAAAAGTTGGCTTAAAGCTCAACATTCAGAAAACGAAGATCATGGCATCCAGTCCCATCACTTCATGGGAAATAGATGGGGAAACAGTGGNAGATATGCAGATGACACCACCCTTATGGCAGAAAATGAAGAGGAGCTAAAAAGCCTCTTGATGAAAGTGAAAGAGGAGAGTGAAAAAGTTGGCTTAAAGCTGAACATTCAGAAAACGAAGATCATGGCATCTGGTCCCATCATGTCATGGGAAATAGATGGGGAAACAGTGGAAACAGTGGCAGACTTTATTTTTTTGGATTCCAAAATCACTGCAGATGGCGACTGCAGCCATGAAATAAGAAGACGCTTACTCCTTGGAAGAAAAGTTGTGATCAGTCTAGATAGTATATTCAAAAGCAGAGACATTACTTTGCCGACTAAAGTCCATCTAGTCAAAGCTATGGTTTTTCCTTTGGTCATTTTTGGATGTGAGAGTTGGACTGTGAAGAAGGCTGAGCGCTGAAGAATTGATGCTTTTGAACTGTGGTGTTGGAGAAGACTCTTGAGAGTCCCTTGGACTGCAAGGATATCTGACCAGTCCATTCTGAAGGAGATCAACCCTGGGGTTTCCTTGGAAGGAATGATGCTAAAGCTGAAATTTCAGTACTTTGGCCACCTCATGCGAAGATTTGACCCATTGGAAAAGACTCTGATGCTGGGAGGGATTGGGAGCAGGAGGAGAGGGGGACGACCAAGAATGAGATGGCTGGATGGCATCACGGACTCGATGGAAGTGAGTCTGGGTGAACTCCGAGTGATGGTAATGAACAGGGACGCCTGGCGTGCTGTGATTCATGGGGTCACAAAGAGTCGGACTCGACTGAGTGACTGAACTGAACTATGGAGTCTACCTCTTCTGAGTGGGATTTATCCAATGCCTTGTGATGGTTTCCTGGTTGGGGTGATTTGTGTGTGTGTTCTGGTAGGTGGAGCTAGATTGTGTCTCTCAGAAAGGCAGTGGCTATGTCCACTAGTGTGTTTTGGAATGTGTGGGTTCACTATGGCTTTGAGCAGCCTGTCTGCTGATGTGCAAGGCTGTGCCCCTATCCGGCTGAAGGATAGGCGAGGGGTGTTTGGCACTACAGCTTGCTGGCTTTGGGGTGTGGCTTAGTCTTAGTGTTGAGATGGAGGCTTTTGGGAGGGCACTCAACTATTAATGTTCTATTGGGCCAGGATTGCTCTAGTGATTGAAAGTCCTGAAGTCTTTCAGTTCAGTTCAGTTCACTTGCTCAGTCGTGTCCAAATTTTTGTGACCCCATGAATCGCAGCATCTCAGGCTTCCCTGTCCATCACCAACTCCTGGAGTTCACTCAGACTCACGTCCATCGAGTCAGTGATGTGATCCAGCCATCTCATCCTCTGTCGCCCCCTTCTCCTGCTTCCTTCAATCTTTCTCAGCATCAGGGTCTTTTCAAATGAGTCAGTTCTTCGCATTAGGTGGGCAAAGCTGGAGTTTCAGCTTCAGCATCAGTCCTTTCAATGAACATTCAGGACTGATTTCCTTTAGGAGGGACTGGTTGGATCTCCTTGCAGTCCAAAGGCCTCTTGAAAGTCTTCTCCAACACCACAGTTCCAAAGCATCAATTCTTTTGCACTCAGCTTTCTTTATAGTCCAACTCTCACATCCGTACATGACTACTGGAAAAACCATGGCTTTGACTACGTAGACCTTTGAGGGAAAAATAATGTCTCTGCTTTTTAATATGCTGTCTAGGTTGGTCATAACATTTCTCCCAAGGAGTAAGAGTCTTCTCATTTCATGGCTGTGGTCACAATCTGAGGTGATTTTGAAACCCCTCCAAAAATAAAGGCTGTCACTATTTCCACTGTTTCCCCATCTATTTGCCATGAAATAATGGGACCAGATGCCGTGATTTTCATTTTCTTAGAGTTCTAGCTTAGATATCCTTTGGCTGCCATGGTAGCTCAGATGATAAAGAATCTGCCTGCAGTTCAGGAGACCCAGGTTCGATTCCTGAGTCAGGGAGATCCTTTGGAGAAGGAAATGGCAATCCACTCCAGTATCCTTACCTGGAAAAATCGCATGAACAGAGGAGCCTGGAGGGCTGCAGTCCATGGGGTCTCAAAAGTTGGTCACGACTGAGCGACTAACACTAACGTATTTCAACTCTTCTTGGTGTGGCTCTCCTTAGCGAAACTCTACTTAACTCAGCTCTCCTCAACTCAGCTCTCCATAGCTCTCCTTATCTAATCTTTCCTTAGCTCAACTCTCCATAGCTTAGCTCTTCTTCGCATAGCTCTCCTTGCTCAGCTCTCCTCAGCTCAGCTGTCTGTAGCTCTCCATAGCTTTCCTTAGCTCAGCCCTCCTTAGCTCTCCATAACTCTCCTTAGCTTAGCCCTTCTTAACTTAGGCCTCCTCAGCTCAGCTCTTCATAGCTCTCCTCAATTAGCTCTCCTTAAGGTAGCTCAGCTGTCCTTAGCTTAGCCCCCTTTTCCTAGCTCTCCTTAGCCAAGTTCAGCATTCTTTAGCTTTCCTTAGCTTACCTCTCCTTAGCTTAGCTTTCTTTATCTTAGCTCTTATTAGCACCCCTAGAAGGCTATGGAGAGGTAAAGAGAGCTGAGCTGTGGAAGGCTAAGCTAAGGGGAGCTGAGTTGAGGAGAGCCACTCTCAGGAGCAGAGCCCCACTCAGGAGCAGAGCCAGGCTCAGAAGAGATAGGAGAGCTGAGCTTAGGGTAGCTGAGCTAAGGAGAGCTAAGCTATAGAGAGCTAAAGAGAGCTAGGCTAAGGATAAGTAATTAAGAAGAGCTATCCTAAGGATGGAGGAGCTAAGGAGAGCTATGCAAGGGGGAGCTAAGCTAAGGAGATATAATTAAGGAGAGGTAAGGAGAGCTCTCAAAGAAATAGAGGAAAACGAAACAATGGGAAAGATTGGCGATCTCTACAATGAAATTAGAGATACCAAGAGAACATTTCATGCAAAGATGAACACAATAAAGGACAGAAAATGTATGGACCTAACAGAAGCAGGAGGTATGAAGAAGAGGTGGCAAGAGTACACAGAAGAACTATATGAAAAACATCTTCATGATCCAGATAGTCACGATGGGGTGATCACTCACCTAGAGCCAAACATCCTGGAATGTGAAGTCAACTGGGCTTTAGGAAGCATTACTTTGAAAGAAGCTAGTGGCGGTGATGCAATTCCAGTTGAGCTATGAAAAATCCTAAAATTTGATGCTGTGAAAGTGTTGCACTCAATATGACAGCAAATGTGGAAAACTCAGCAGTGGCCACATGACTGAAAAAGGTCAATTTTCCTTCCAATCCCAAATAAAGGCTAATAAGAGCTAAGACAAAGGTTCAGACTACCACACAGTTGCACTCATCTCACATGTGAGTAAAATATATACTCAAAATTCTCCAAGCCAGCTTCAATAGGATGTGAACCATGAACTTTCAGATGTTCAAGCTAGATTTAGAAAAGGCAGAGGAACAAGAAATCAAACTGCAAACATCCATTGGATCAACAAAAAAGCATGCGAGTTCCAGAAAAAATATGCTTCTGCTTTATTGACTATGCCAAAGCCTTTGACTGTGTGGATCACAATAAACTGTGGAAATTCTTAAAGGGATGGGAATACCAGACCATCTGACCTGCCTCTTGAGACCTGTGTGTAGGTCAGGAAGCAACAGTTAGAACAACAGACTGGTTCCAAATATGTAAAGGTGTATGTCAAGGCTGTATATTGTCACCCTGCTTATTTAACTCATATGTAGAGTATGTCATGAGAAACANGATGGGAATACCAGACCATCTGACCTGCCTCTTGAGACCTGTGTGTAGGTCAGGAAGCAACAGTTAGAACAACAGACTGGTTCCAAATATGTAAAGGTGTATGTCAAGGCTGTATATTGTCACCCTGCTTATTTAACTCATATGTAGAGTATGTCATGAGAAACATTGGCCTGGATGAAGCACAAACTGGAATCAAGATTGCTGGGAGAAATATCAATAATTTCAGAAAAGCAGATGACACCACCCTTATGTCAGAAAGAGAAGAAGAACTAAAGGACATCTTGATGAAAGTAAAAGAGAAGAGTGAAAATGTTGACTTAAGATTCAACATTCAANAAGATTGCTGGGAGAAATATCAATAATTTCAGAAAAGCAGATGACACCACCCTTATGTCAGAAAGAGAAGAAGAACTAAAGGACATCTTGATGAAAGTAAAAGAGAAGAGTGAAAATGTTGACTTAAGATTCAACATTCAAAAAACGAAGATCGTGGCATCTGGTCCCATCATTTCATGGCAAATAGATGGGGAAACAGTGGAAACAGTTACACACTTTATTTTGAGGGGCTCCAAAATCACTGCAAATGGTGATTGTAGCCATGAAATTAAAAGATGCTTACTCCTTGCAAGAAATGTTATGACCAAACTACACAGCATATTAAAAAGCAGAGACATTACTTAGCCAACAAAGGTCCACCTAGTCAAAGCTATGGTTTTTCCAGTAGTCATTTATGAATGTGAGAGTTGGACCACAAAGAAAGCTGAATGCCAAAGAATTGAGGCTTTAAAACTGTGGTATTGCAGAAGACTCTTGAGAGTCCATTGGACTGCATGGACATTCAACCAGTCCCTCCTAAAGAAGATCAGTCGTGGGTGTTCATTGTAAGGACTCATGCTAAAGCTGAAACTCCAATACATTGGCCACTTGATGTGAAGAGCTGACTTATTGGAAAAGACCCTGGTGTAGGGAAAGATTGAGGGCAGGAGGAGAAGGGGACGACAGAGGATGAGATGGTTGGATGGCATCACCGACTCAATGGACATGAGTTTTAGTAAACTACAAGAGTCAGTGATGGACGGGGAAGCCCAGCATGCTGCAGGCCATGGGGTCACAAAGAGTCAGACACGACTAAGTGACTGAACTGACTGACTGAACGAGAGCTGAATGAATGTTAGCTATCCTAAGGAGAGCTGAACTCATGATAGCTAAACTAGGAGAGCTGAGTTAAGGAGAGTCGAGGTAAGGAAAGCTAAGCTATGGAGGGCTGAGCTAATGATAGCTATCCTAAGGAGGACTACACTAAGGAGAGCTAAGAGGGCTGAGACAAGAGCTTAAGGAGAGCTAGGGACAGCAGAGCTAACAAGAGCTAAGCTAAGGAGAGTTAAGCTAAGGAGAGATGCGCTAGTAAAGCTGCACTAAGGAGAGCTAAGGAGGGCTGAGCTAAGCAGAGCGAGAGGACACCGGCTTCTCTGGCTTTCTACTTTACAATCAAGTATGACAAAAACTCTAAGACAACAGTAGCCATCCTAAAAAAGGAGGGAATTAAAAAGACCTTGCAGCGTGGAGGCTTTTCTCTGTAACCAAAGCCTTCAAACTATTGCTGATGAACATCTGATATTCACAAGGCCACTGGACTCCACATGATCCATGCCCTTCAACATGCCATGGGTAACACATTTTAAAAAAAGTAATTAAAACAAACAAACACATCAAAAACAAAAACAGGACACACTCAGGAAGTAAACATTACCAGGTAAATACAACTCAAAGTGCTTTCAAAAAAAAAAGAATAATGCTCAACTGGATTTATTATCAGAGATATGAAATCTTTAGATTTCTACCAAGTGACATCAACTCTGAGCACTGGAAAAGGCCACCATTGAAAATGTTCCAGACCGTTTTCATTAAGTTATTACCATTATTTCTTACCATTAAGAAATTGTAACTTAATATTTGTACCCAAACAAAAGTATAACGGACTTACACTCCTGGTAAGAAAATTACGGTTAGCAAATGTTGTCGATGGGTGATAGGTCAAAAGGTGAAGGCTGGAATAAACTTATTCCCAAAAATACCTATTCATAATCCACATGGGCCTCTTGTATCAAGAGACATGTTCTCAACATATTCTAAGAACATAGCTGGGACGATTACTGCAACTGAATACCTCCAGGTATCTGTGGAAGGGAAGGAGAATCTGTTTATCTGCAATAACTACAACAGTGTAAAGTCTTAAATAAGAAATAAAACTTTCATTTAAAGAAAAAATCTTCACAGGCCAAAGAGACAAAAACTTTTGCTGTCTTCCAGTTTCTCATTTTACTCATTTACAACCNCCTCTGGAAACTAGAAAAAGACTTTATTCAAAGTTCAATAAAACCAAAATGGATGATTCAGGTACCTTCCAACAAAAGAAAACTCACTTCAATGAACGTATTATGAACAATCTTTGTTACTCTTTCTGTCTGGTTCTAGATATTTCCTAAAAGCCATTAACAAATAGCTGATTTACCAATATTGGGTTTGAAGAATCATTACAAATAATAATTTATTAGTGAAAAATAGTTTCATAAGGATCCCTCATATTCAAGTAAGCCCCTCTGTCTCCCATGACTCTACTTTATCTCTCTTTTTATTTCCCATCAGTTTCCAGCAGCTTAGAAGAAGCTGACCATCCCTCAGAATTCTGTTTTGAGTTTGCACAGAAAGAACTACAGTTGTTATGACAATGATGGACAGTCAACTGAAATAAATAATGGAAACAAGTAAATTAAAATGACTTTCAGAGAATCAGAAAGGCTTATCAATGTTCCTAAATGCAGCTACAGATTCAGGGACAGAAATGGGTGAAATCAGTACCAGATAGCAACTTTCAGTCACAATCATGAGATGGAAGCTCCTTCCAAACAGCACAATCTGCAAACATCCTGTAGTAGCAGGTGCTGACAAAGCTCTGTTAGCTGAGTAAAATGCAGTAAACCAGACAGCATGTTATGGCCAGGTGACCCCGGGGACAGGTGCACTGACAAATGGGAAGCTCAAGGCCCTGCTGGGAAGTTCCTTCTTTGGTCTGATCCTTTGTTTTATTTCTCTCCTCTTGTTATAATGTTTTTGGCATCTGTATTGGGCTTCTCAGTATGCAAAGTGCTCTCTCATGTGCTGTATCTTCCAAACTTCAGAAGACTCCTCTTGAATTAGGTGTTTTGGTATCTCTAGAAGAGGAAGTGCCACTCAAACAAGTTTGATGATATGCTCCATTTCAAACATCCAGTGATTGATTGGCCTGGGACTTGATTACAGATTTTAAATATCCATATCCATATCCATGTTGACCACATCACACCACCTATTACTTACACTGGTGGAGACACAAATAGGTTAACAGCTATCCTCCATACAATATCTGTAAAACATCAAGAAAACATCTGGTCAAATAAAAGGTGGAAAATGCTGAATACTATCTTGCTGTAGGAGACTCACTGTGTGTAATAGTTTATTTAAAGTTCTGAGAGGTCCTGAAAGAAAGGAACTCTATTTCATCTTGCTGTTTCCAGCATTTTCCTAATTTTTAGTCCATAGAACACTTTTTCCACTTAATATGCATCAGCATTTCAGAGAGAAATGTTCCATAAAAGACATCTCAGGTAGCACTACCAAATGAAATGCAGGTCTCTCAGTTAAATTTGAATTTCATATTTTAAAAAAGAAATTAATAAGTATGCACCAAATATTCTATGTGACAGAAAAATTACTTATCATAGGTAGACTAATTATGTGACTTTTTATCTAAGGTTCACTTTTAATTGATGTCCTATACTTCTATTTGCTAAATCTGACTACCCTAACTGTGATCATTACTGTTTACTTGTCTTTCCTCTCCCATAGGTATTCAATGAATAATAAGTTCTGTGGCATAAATTTTATTTATTCTATTTTGCCATATAATTATTAGGTTAATGTTACACAGTAATGAAGAAAATAGGTTAGCCCTAATATCAAAACCATAGAAAAAAATAAAATGTAAGTTGGCATTATAATGATGGCTTCTTTTCCCACAAATGTCCTTTGAATGTTTGAATCCTAGAATAAAATAACCAAGCAGGCACATAGCAAAATCAAGCACGCCAGCTGGAAAATTAGAAAGTGTGTACCTTGGGGCGGTTATGTGTCCATAGCATCATCTTCATTGCCTGCTGTTTATCTCCAGATGAATGACCTGATGGCACCTCAGTCCTGCAGCACTGCTCTGCCACTACATACCATTGTTAAGAAACTGATGTTGTCTTTGACTCAGTTCTCTCCTTGTTGTCGTTCAGTTGCTAAGTCGTGTCCAACTCTTTGCAACCCCATGGATCAGGATCAGGCTCCTCTGTCCTCCACAAATTTGCTCTCTCATAGCTGTTCAAATTCATATACATGAGCCACTGGTGCTATCTAACCTTCTCATCCTCTGCAACCTCTTTTTCCTTTTCTTTCAATCTTTGCCAGCATCAGAGTCTTTTCCAATGAGTCAGCTCTTCGGATCAGGTGGCTGAAGTATTGGAGCTTCAGCATCAGTCCTCCCAATGAATATTCAGGGTTGATTTCTCTCCTTAACCCCACCTATCTGATGGATTTCTAAATCCCCATCAATCCTACCTCTAAAATAACTTGTATCTCTACCTTCAGAGGTAATGCCATCTGTACTGCCTGTTTGCAGATACTCCTTTTACTTACATCTTCAATATCTCCTGATGGGCCCCCCTGCCTCCAATCTTTCCCCTCCTTTATAGTACACTACTATCAGAGTTGCCTTAAAAACTAGTTTAAACATCTCTATGCTCAGTCGCTCAGTCATGTCCTACTCCCTGCGACCCCATGGACTGCAGCCCACCAGGCTCCTCTGTCCATGGGATTCTCCAGGCAAGAATCCTGGAGTGGGTTGCCATTTCCTCCTCCAGGAAACATCTCTAGTCTGCTCAAAAACATACAGTGATGCCCAATATCTGTATTTGTTTGCTGATGCGTGCTAATAAGCCATTGGCCAAAGCAAGTTAAGTGGCAAACCACAAATTCAAGTGTTAGAAAAATAGACTCCTCTAATGGAAGCAAGTGCAGAAGCACATTGCAATATATACACAATATATGTTGCGACTGTAGAAATAGACTCTACTGCCATTTGTGCTATCTACAATATATAGACCCTTGTCTAAAAGATAAAACTGAGACTTTGTCTTTCAACTTTCATACTTTTTTATTGGCATTAAAAAATTTTTAATTAGAGGATAATTACTTAACAATAATGTGATGGTTTTTGCCATACATCAACATGAATCAGCCATAGGTATACATATGTCCACTCTCTCCTGAACTGCCCTCACAACACCCTCTCCATCCAACCCTCAAGATTGTCACAGAGCACCCTCTTTGGGTTCCCTGCATCATATATCAAACTCCCAATGCTGTTTTACATATGCTAATGTTTATGTTTCAATGCTATTCTCTCAAATCACCCCACCCTCTCCTTCCCCGACTGTGGCCAAAAGTCTGTTTTTTATATCTGTGTCTCTTTTACTGCCCTGCAAGTAGGATCATCAGTACTGTCTTTCTAGAATCCATATGTGTGTGTGTGTGTGTTAATATACAATATTTGTTCTCTTTCTGACTTACTTCACTGTGTGTAATAGGCTCTAGGTTCATCCACCTCATTACATCTCAAATGCCCTCATTTTTATAGCTGAGTGTGTATGTACCACAACTTCCTTATCCATTCCTTTGTCAATGGAGATCTAGGTTGCTGTTGCGTCCTAGCTATTGTAAATAGTGCTGCAATGAACATTGGGGTACATGTTTCTTTTTCAGTTATGGTTTCCTCAGGGTACATGCCCAATAATGGGATTGCTGGGCCATATAGTAGTTTTACTCCTAATTTTTAAAGAGATCTCCATACTGTTCTCCATAGTGGCTGTATCACTTTGTATCCCCACCAACAGTATAGGAGCTGTCTCTTATACACATCTAGATGTGTATAAGAGACAGGGTTTAAATCATCTGATTTATGATAGAATTGTCACTGTCTATGAGACTCTTCTTACATTTCTTTAATACACTTTCCAAACAAATTTTTAAGAAAAAGCATATGTATTTCTTAGTTTCCATCAACTATGAATAGTTTTCATATAAAATTTATGATCTCTAAAAGGAAGTTATGACCAACCTAGATAGCATATTCAAAAGCAGAGATATTACTTTGCCAACAAAGCCCTGTCTAGTCAAGGCTATTGTTTTTCCAGTAGTCATGTATAGATGTGAGAGTTGGACTGTGAAAAAAGCTGAGTGCCAAGAATTGATGCTTTTGAACTGTGGTGTTGGAGAAGACGCTTGAGAGTCCCTTGGACTGCAAGGAGATCCAACCAGTCCATCCTAAAGGAGATCAGTACTGGGTGTTCATTGGAAGGACTGATGGTAAAGCTGAAACTCCAATACTTTGGCCACCTCATGTGAAGAGTTGACTCACTGGAAAAGACTCTGATGCTGGGAGGGATTGGGGCCAGGAGGAAAAAGGGACAACAGAGGATGAGATAGCTGGATGGCATCACCGACGCGGTGGACGTGAGTTTGAGTGAACTCCAGGAGTTGGTGACGGACAGGGAGGCCTGGCATGCTGGAATTCATGGGGTTGCAAAGAGTCAGACACGACTGAGCGACTGAACTGAACTGAAAGCAAGAATATTGTCACACTACTGCTAGAAAATATTTGCTTATCCCCAAATTCCTAACTGAGCCACAATTTTAAATTGTTTTACTTTTTCTAAAAGTTAAAATCATGTCTTTAGACCTAGCTATATGTATTGAAAATTTAAGTCTTCCATTAATAACATCTTCAAGATTTGTGCTATAAGGAACACTTTCTGAGAAGTCAGACGAATGACATATTTCTGTGGTCTTTAATTGCCTGACAGTGTTTGTCAGTAAGACTTTTTTTGTAGTCTTGGCTTCCTGATATATTTTCCTATCCTACCTATTTTGTGGAGCACATTGAGAGGATGCATATGGAAACAGTGAAATTTGCATCAAAGTAATTACATTTTAAAGATTTGGGATCTTTATTACAATTACAAAAAAAACTAATATACTTCATTATTCTCCTATTTCAAGTCTTTGACTTGTAATCCTATAGTTGCTGTATACTGATTTATTCTGCAGATTGCTTTAAAAAGGGCAGCATCAGTAATATTCATTTACAAATTACTGTGTCTTGTTGTCAGTATCTTCTAAAATATTATTCTCGGCATATGTGATTCATGAAGACAGCCAGATGGTAAATTTCCCTTTGGCAGAATACATTAAAACTCTTTCATTCTATCATCCTTTTGCAAGTTCTCACTGTAATAAGCTCTTACTGTTAACAAATTGGGTGAGATAATGCTCTTAGGAGTCTGATACCTTGAAGAGAGAGGATAAATTGTTTTCTCTCGGTTGTAGTTCAGTTATGTTCACAGCACCCATATATCACTAAAATGTTAAAGGTCACATGGATGCCAGCTTGTAGCAAATGCTCTCTTGATTGTTCTACGCAGCTACAGTTACGCATTTAGCTGGCAAGTTAAATCACGCCCTTTTCTGTTAGGTCACTAATAGCATTCAGAAGAAGAAATCCCCCTGAGTATCACCATTAGAAACCATTTCACAGACAATGGAACCTCCACAGAGTCTCAAATCATCTGGGAGTCAGAACTAAACAATGGGAGGGCAGTGTAGTTACCATGTGAAAAGTTTTCAGAAATAAGCCATATAAACCTTAATAATCAAAAGAAACCTGAAATCCCCACATTTCTCTTTAGAAATGTACTTGGGAATCAGTGTTGTCTTGTCTCTCTCCTGCTTTGGTGTTGGTTAATGACATAAAATCTTAAAAATGTACACACATATATACTGCCATCACTTATTCTATCTTGGAGGCAAGGAGCTTCCTCTGGAAACTAGAAAAAGACTTTATTCAAAGTTCAATAAAACCAAAATGGATGATTCAGGTACCTTCCAACAAAAGAAAACTCACTTCAATGAACGTATTATGAACAATCTTTGTTACTCTTTCTGTCTGGTTCTAGATATTTCCTAAAAGCCATTAACAAATAGCTGATTTACCAATATTGGGTTTGAAGAATCATTACAAATAATAATTTATTAGTGAAAAATAGTTTCATAAGGATCCCTCATATTCAAGTAAGCCCCTCTGTCTCCCATGACTCTACTTTATCTCTCTTTTTATTTCCCATCAGTTTCCAGCAGCTTAGAAGAAGCTGACCATCCCTCAGAATTCTGTTTTGAGTTTGCACAGAAAGAACTACAGTTGTTATGACAATGATGGACAGTCAACTGAAATAAATAATGGAAACAAGTAAATTAAAATGACTTTCAGAGAATCAGAAAGGCTTATCAATGTTCCTAAATGCAGCTACAGATTCAGGGACAGAAATGGGTGAAATCAGTACCAGATAGCAACTTTCAGTCACAATCATGAGATGGAAGCTCCTTCCAAACAGCACAATCTGCAAACATCCTGTAGTAGCAGGTGCTGACAAAGCTCTGTTAGCTGAGTAAAATGCAGTAAACCAGACAGCATGTTATGGCCAGGTGACCCCGGGGACAGGTGCACTGACAAATGGGAAGCTCAAGGCCCTGCTGGGAAGTTCCTTCTTTGGTCTGATCCTTTGTTTTATTTCTCTCCTCTTGTTATAATGTTTTTGGCATCTGTATTGGGCTTCTCAGTATGCAAAGTGCTCTCTCATGTGCTGTATCTTCCAAACTTCAGAAGACTCCTCTTGAATTAGGTGTTTTGGTATCTCTAGAAGAGGAAGTGCCACTCAAACAAGTTTGATGATATGCTCCATTTCAAACATCCAGTGATTGATTGGCCTGGGACTTGATTACAGATTTTAAATATCCATATCCATATCCATGTTGACCACATCACACCACCTATTACTTACACTGGTGGAGACACAAATAGGTTAACAGCTATCCTCCATACAATATCTGTAAAACATCAAGAAAACATCTGGTCAAATAAAAGGTGGAAAATGCTGAATACTATCTTGCTGTAGGAGACTCACTGTGTGTAATAGTTTATTTAAAGTTCTGAGAGGTCCTGAAAGAAAGGAACTCTATTTCATCTTGCTGTTTCCAGCATTTTCCTAATTTTTAGTCCATAGAACACTTTTTCCACTTAATATGCATCAGCATTTCAGAGAGAAATGTTCCATAAAAGACATCTCAGGTAGCACTACCAAATGAAATGCAGGTCTCTCAGTTAAATTTGAATTTCATATTTTAAAAAAGAAATTAATAAGTATGCACCAAATATTCTATGTGACAGAAAAATTACTTATCATAGGTAGACTAATTATGTGACTTTTTATCTAAGGTTCACTTTTAATTGATGTCCTATACTTCTATTTGCTAAATCTGACTACCCTAACTGTGATCATTACTGTTTACTTGTCTTTCCTCTCCCATAGGTATTCAATGAATAATAAGTTCTGTGGCATAAATTTTATTTATTCTATTTTGCCATATAATTATTAGGTTAATGTTACACAGTAATGAAGAAAATAGGTTAGCCCTAATATCAAAACCATAGAAAAAAATAAAATGTAAGTTGGCATTATAATGATGGCTTCTTTTCCCACAAATGTCCTTTGAATGTTTGAATCCTAGAATAAAATAACCAAGCAGGCACATAGCAAAATCAAGCACGCCAGCTGGAAAATTAGAAAGTGTGTACCTTGGGGCGGTTATGTGTCCATAGCATCATCTTCATTGCCTGCTGTTTATCTCCAGATGAATGACCTGATGGCACCTCAGTCCTGCAGCACTGCTCTGCCACTACATACCATTGTTAAGAAACTGATGTTGTCTTTGACTCAGTTCTCTCCTTGTTGTCGTTCAGTTGCTAAGTCGTGTCCAACTCTTTGCAACCCCATGGATCAGGATCAGGCTCCTCTGTCCTCCACAAATTTGCTCTCTCATAGCTGTTCAAATTCATATACATGAGCCACTGGTGCTATCTAACCTTCTCATCCTCTGCAACCTCTTTTTCCTTTTCTTTCAATCTTTGCCAGCATCAGAGTCTTTTCCAATGAGTCAGCTCTTCGGATCAGGTGGCTGAAGTATTGGAGCTTCAGCATCAGTCCTCCCAATGAATATTCAGGGTTGATTTCTCTCCTTAACCCCACCTATCTGATGGATTTCTAAATCCCCATCAATCCTACCTCTAAAATAACTTGTATCTCTACCTTCAGAGGTAATGCCATCTGTACTGCCTGTTTGCAGATACTCCTTTTACTTACATCTTCAATATCTCCTGATGGGCCCCCCTGCCTCCAATCTTTCCCCTCCTTTATAGTACACTACTATCAGAGTTGCCTTAAAAACTAGTTTAAACATCTCTATGCTCAGTCGCTCAGTCATGTCCTACTCCCNCTCTCCTCAGTGTTGGTCCTGTCTCTTATACACATCTAGATGTGTATAAGAGACAGGCTGTGGAGTGGGGGAGGGAGGGAGAGAGACATGCACGCACAGAGAAAGAGAGAGGTAAATTAATCTTGGAGTAAGGATGACTTTAGACTCTTAGCGTTGGCTGATTTAATATTTGTGATTTCAAATATTGATTTGCAAGGCACTCCAAAAGGACCTTTAATACACAGTGTTTGGTCATTTTCAGAAGCAAACTGTGAACAGAGAGTGGTATGAAGCTGACCTGGAGAAGCTTGTGAATGAGACCAGCCAAGCCCTTGTCAACACAGTTCCCTTTCATCTTGGTGTTTTTGGAAGACATAATAATCTTTGTTGAAAGTTTAGAGAGCCATATAGCATCACTAATTATTAGGGAAATGCAAGTCAAAACTACAGTGAGGTACCACCTTCGCATGGGGCATCATTAAAAAGTTTACCATTAACAAATTCAAGTGAGGATGTGAAGAAAAGTGAAACCTCCCATACTATTGGTGGGAATGTAAATTGGTGCAACCACTATGGAGAACAGTATGGAGGTTCCTCAAAAAACTAAAAATAGAATTACCATATGACACAGCAATCTCACTCCTGGCCTTGTATCCTGAAAAACTTCTACTTTGAATAGATGCATGCACCCCTATATTCATAGCAGCACTATTTACAATAGCCAAGACATGGAAACAACCTAGATGTCCATTGTCATCTAGATGAATGCATGAAGAGGATGTGATACATATATACAGTGACTATTACTCAGCCAGAAAAGTATGAAATAATGCCATTTGCAGCAACATGAATGAACCTAGAGATTATTATCCTAAATGAAATAAATCAGACAAAGACAAATGCCATATGATATCACTTATATGTGAAATCTAAACTATGACACAAATGGATTTATCTATGCAACAGAAACACTCACAGAGATAGAGAACAGACTTGTGATTCCCAAGAGGGAAGGGGGTCAAACGGATTGGGAGTTTGGGGTTAGCAGATGCAAAATATTATATAGACAATGGATAAACAACAAGATCCTACTGTATAGCACAAGGAACTATATTCAGTGTTCTGTGATAAACCATAATGGAAAAGGATTTATACATATATAGAACGGAATCACTTTGCTGTCAGCAGAAATTAACACAACATTATATCAGCTATGCTTCAGTAAAATTTAAAAAGGCCACTTAAGTGTTTTAGCTGTGCTTTGTGCATTTAATGGAGATATCTTGTCCTGTGTATTCAGAAATTTGGGGATCACTAAATATCTGAAGAGACCCTTGTAAATGCCAATATCAGATAGAACTGGAAGCTTTGGGGGAACTCTGGACTGACAGTGTTGCTGAGACAATTCCTTATTTGTCTATCTGTTTATTTATTTTAAGTATAGTTGATTTGGATTATTTATTCATTTCAGAGATATAGCATAGTGATTCCATATTTTTATAGATTATGCTCCAATTGAAGTTATTGCAAAAGGATGGCTGTATTTCTCTATGCTGTACAATGTATCCTTCAGTTCAGTTCAGTCTCTCCAGTCGTGTCTGACTCTTTGCGACCCCATGAACTGCAGCACGCCAGGCCTCCCTGTCCATCACCAACTCCTGGAGCATACCCAAACTCATGTCCATTGAGTCGGTGATGCCATCCAACCATCTCATCCTCTGTCATCCTCTTCTCCTTCTGCCCTCAATCTTTCCCAGCATCAGGGTCTTTTCAAATGAGTCAGCTCTTTGCATCAGGTGGCCAAAGTATTGGAGTTTCAGCTTCAACATCAGTCCTTCCAATGAACAGTCAGGACTGATCTCCTTTAGCATGTACTGGTTGGATCTCCTTACTGTCCAAGAGACTCTCAAAAGTATTCTCCAACCCCACAGTTCAAAAGCATCAATTCTTCAGTGCTCAGCTTTCTTTATAGTCCAGCTTCACATCCATACATGACTACCGGAAAAACCATAGCCTTAACTAGATGGACCTTTGTTGACAAAGTACTATCTCTGCTTTTTAATACACTGTCTAGGTTGGTCATAACTTTCCTTCCAAGGAGTAAGCATCTTTTTATTTCATGGCTGCAAACACCATCTGCAGTGATTTTGGAGCCTCCCAAAATAAAGTCTGCCATTCTTTCACTGTTTCTCTATCTATTTGCCATGAAGTGATGGGGCCGGATGCCATGATCTTCGTTTTCTGAATGTTGAGCTTTAAGCCAACCTTTTCACTTTCCTCTTTCACTTTCATCAAGAGGCTCTTTAGTTCTTCACTTTCTGCCATATGGGTGGTGTCATCTGCATATATGAGGTTATTGATATTTCTACCGATAATCATACTCTTTACAAAATGCTATTAAGTACAAACTAAATATCCTTGAGGACCAACTTCAGCCTTGGGTTGCTTTTTCATGAACTCTGACCTAGAAAAGTAAATGCCCTGAAGTTAGTCAGGTTAAGTGTCCCTAAATACTACTTTCTATAGCTGAGCTATTGATAAATATTGGGCAGAAGAAATTATTGGTCTTTGACAAATACTGAGAAATTGGTGGGCACACGCAGCCTTCTGAAGGATAAATCCTTGAAATAAACATCACAGATGTTCCTGAAATAGCCTTGGAGTTATACATTGAGTATCATCTCTGCTTTCTTGGAGCTTTCAAGACATAAATGCAATAAATGTATATAATGAAGGGTGATATATGCATAAATATGTACCAGGGATACAAAGAAGGGGAGACAGGCACTGAACTGCGTGTCTGGAGGTCAGGGCATCAGGAAATCAGAGAGTCAGAAGATCAGAGGGTCAGGGATCACAGATCAGGAAAGACTTCATCAAGGAGGAAGGTGGGAAGCAGTTAGGTCATGGTGAAATAAACACCACCGCTTCGTAATTTGTTTCTCGTTGCTGCCCTGGGTACCAAGAAGGTGTGATGTGTTTGAGGGAAGGTCATTTGGTGGCAGTACAGGGCTCTTCCATGTCAGCTTATCTTAAGGGGTGCTGGGCAGTTTGACAATCCTGGGTGAACCTTTGGGAGAGCTCTGGGTAGGGATTCTTGGGGTCCACCAAACTGAATTATCTCTCTGTGCAAGTCTGGAAGATTCCCCAATTTACGAGTTAGAGACCACTTTCTATAATTGAAACTAAAAATATAGATTCTCATGCTTCTTGCCTTCTTCATTTCTGGGCAGGACACGGTACTTAGGGTATTGTCAGTCGGGAGGTGGCCCAGGCTCTGATGGCAAGCAGGGACCAAGAAGGCCCCTCTGGCAGANACTAGATGGACCTTTGTTGACAAAGTACTATCTCTGCTTTTTAATACACTGTCTAGGTTGGTCATAACTTTCCTTCCAAGGAGTAAGCATCTTTTTATTTCATGGCTGCAAACACCATCTGCAGTGATTTTGGAGCCTCCCAAAATAAAGTCTGCCATTCTTTCACTGTTTCTCTATCTATTTGCCATGAAGTGATGGGGCCGGATGCCATGATCTTCGTTTTCTGAATGTTGAGCTTTAAGCCAACCTTTTCACTTTCCTCTTTCACTTTCATCAAGAGGCTCTTTAGTTCTTCACTTTCTGCCATATGGGTGGTGTCATCTGCATATATGAGGTTATTGATATTTCTACCGATAATCATACTCTTTACAAAATGCTATTAAGTACAAACTAAATATCCTTGAGGACCAACTTCAGCCTTGGGTTGCTTTTTCATGAACTCTGACCTAGAAAAGTAAATGCCCTGAAGTTAGTCAGGTTAAGTGTCCCTAAATACTACTTTCTATAGCTGAGCTATTGATAAATATTGGGCAGAAGAAATTATTGGTCTTTGACAAATACTGAGAAATTGGTGGGCACACGCAGCCTTCTGAAGGATAAATCCTTGAAATAAACATCACAGATGTTCCTGAAATAGCCTTGGAGTTATACATTGAGTATCATCTCTGCTTTCTTGGAGCTTTCAAGACATAAATGCAATAAATGTATATAATGAAGGGTGATATATGCATAAATATGTACCAGGGATACAAAGAAGGGGAGACAGGCACTGAACTGCGTGTCTGGAGGTCAGGGCATCAGGAAATCAGAGAGTCAGAAGATCAGAGGGTCAGGGATCACAGATCAGGAAAGACTTCATCAAGGAGGAAGGTGGGAAGCAGTTAGGTCATGGTGAAATAAACACCACTGCTTCGTAATTTGTTTCTCGTTGCTGCCCTGGGTACCAAGAAGGTGTGATGTGTTTGAGGGAAGGTCATTTGGTGGCAGTACAGGGCTCTTCCATGTCAGCTTATCTTAAGGGGTGCTGGGCAGTTTGACAATCCTGGGTGAACCTTTGGGAGAGCTCTGGGTAGGGATTCTTGGGGTCCACCAAACTGAATTATCTCTCTGTGCAAGTCTGGAAGATTCCCCAATTTACGAGTTAGAGACCACTTTCTATAATTGAAACTAAAAATATAGATTCTCATGCTTCTTGCCTTTTTCATTCCTGGGCAGGACACGGTACTTAGGGTATTGTCAGTCGGGAGGTGGCCCAGGCTCTGATGGCAAGCAGGGACCAAGAAGGCCCCTCTGGCAGAGTGCAGAGGGCGGGGCTGTGGAGATGTGGGCGGGGCCAGCCCAAATCCATTGTGAACTTGGGCTTTGCTTCCTGTTGCACAGTCTCGAGTGGTTCTCTGTTCTCTCCTCAGTGTTGGTCAATCTCCTATACACCTTTTCCCTCCAAATGGGGTGCAAAATTCATTCAAGAAGTTGATAAAAGTGTTGCAGTTTGAAGAAGTGTTTCAGAACATTCCAATAAAACACGTAATTATAAACTAATTGGGAGATGTATGAAATGTATCATCTTTTGACAACTTTAAATTTATTTATTAAAGAAAATAGAGAAAATTCTGATAAAACAACAGTGAATATAAAAATATGATAAAGATAAGTTATGAGAGTAACAGTTTTTTTTATGAAACCAAGAAGTCTTTTGAATCCAAACTCAATAACTAATAAACAAGCTGTCTACCTAGTCAGTCAGTCAGTTCAGTCGCTCAGTCGTGTCTGACTCTTTGCGACCCTATGAATTGCAGCATGCCAGACCTCTCTGTCCATCACCAACTCCCAGAGTTCACTCAGACTCACGTCCATCAAGTCAGTGATGCCATCCAGCCATCTCATCCTCTGTCATCCCCTTCTCCTTCTGCCCCAAATCCCTCTCAGCATCAGAGTCTTTTCCAATGAGTCAACTTTTTGCATGAGGTGGCCAAAGTACTGGAGTTTCAGCTTTAGCATCATTCATTCCAAAGAAATCCGAGGGCTGATCTCCTTCAGAATGAACTGGTTGGATCTCCTTGCAGTCCAAGGGACTCTCAAGAGTCTTCTCCAACACCACAGTTTGAAAGCATCAATTCTTCAGTGCTCAGCTTTCTTCACAGTCCAACTCTCACATCCATACATGACTACTGGAAAAATCATAGCCTTGACCAGACGGACCTTTGTTGGCAAAGTAATGTCTCTGCATTTCAATATGCTATCTAGGTTGGTCATAACTTTTTTTTCCCAAGGAGTAAGCATCTTTTAATTTCATGACTGCAGTCACCATCTGCAGTGATTTTGGAGCCCAGAAAAATAAAGTCAGACACTGTTTCCACTGTTTTCCCATCTATTTC
>SJYV01035427.1:551859-563325 GCA_006410875.1 Neotragus pygmaeus | reverse complement strand
TTGTGCTTCTCCCAGCCCATCCTTTCTCATGATGTACTCTGCATATAAGTTAAATAAGCAGGGTGACAATATACAGCCTTGATGTACTCCTTTTCCTATTTGGAACCAGTCTGCTGTTCCATGTCCAGTTCTAACTGTTGCTTCCTGACTTGCATATAGGTTTCTCAAGAGGCACTGACCCTAAAACTGAGGGTCAGTTTCTGTCACTTATAAGGAACCATGGTTGGCGGTTTCCTTCTGTGTGGAGAGGTTATGGTTGAATGGAAAGAAACTCAGTTTTCTCATTATTAAATGAATGCTGCTTCAGAACACGATTAAGAAGGTTAAATGAGATCATATCTGGAAAGCTTGGGATATGACTGTTCTATAGTAAAGAATGTATATTAACTATTATAAGTATTAAGTTCTGGGGTTCACTTTTATATTTAATCAACAAATATTCAAACAAGCCATTTAACATTTTTGGCCTCACATCTCTGCAAAATAGGAATAATACGTGCCCCATCTAATTCATGATGAATGTGGATGCCAAAAAATTATGACATGGGAAAAAGCTTTATAGAAGCATGCAATTCCATATGAATAGAATACATTTCTATTACTTTTATTTAGCTCATCACCTGCTTTTTACTACCTATGCTGATCCCTGGAGACCCTCAGCTCATATTAATTTTATGTGATGGCTTACTTGTGCTGAGAAGGAGAGGCAGTCCAGAAAAATAATAGAAAAATTATAAGTCTTATGAACTTTAAAGTTTCACAAAAGCTTTACTGTTCCTGTGAGGCCAAAAGGAAATCTACTATCCTATCTTGAAATCCAGAGCTGCTTTGTTTTAAGTGTCAAAAGCCTTTAGAACATTTAAATCCTTCCCCTACTCCAAGAGTGCCACGAGCTCTGGAAATAATTGTTAGGTTTTTCCTGTTGAGTTAGTTTCAAGATGTGCCCATGTGAGAAACTTACCTTCAGGTTCAGAGAGCACATTGAAAGGCAGCTGAGGCATCAGCAGAAGGTGGTTGAGCTGCTGACTGGCCAGGCCATGAGGCGGCATTTCAGTAAGCGGGGACTGCTTGAGCTGCATATGGAGGTGTGAAGGGGGCCTGTCCTGGGAACAGAACTTAGTGACTGAGACTTGCCAGTGGTTAAATGGTAAGGAGGTGTGGGAAGGGGCAGTGAGGATGGTGGTGGAAGCAGAGCTCAGATAGTGCAAAGGGTGCACTTAATTTGAGGGTGATGGGGATTCAGGGGAGTGCTGTGGTCACTTCTTTGTTCTAGAAAGAGTGACCTGCGGCACGGAGGATGTGCTAGAGGGGAGGACATGGGAGGCAGGAGGATTGGTAGGAGCCTTGTGCTCTCCTCCAGACTGCAGAGGGTGGAGAACGGCAGCTGGTGGTGGCAGGGGAGGCAAGAGTGGGTTAAAGGCATATGTGAGGCATAGAGAGGGAAGAGCCCAGCATGGCTTTGTTGATTTGGACATTAGTGGTACCACCAACTAAGATGGGGCGTATAGGAGGGGCAGGCTTGTGGGCAAGTGAAANTCTCTAATTTTCTCGAAGAGATCTCTAGTCTTTCCCATTCTGTTGTTTTCCTCTATTTCTTTGCATTGATCGCTGAAGAAGGCTTTCTTATCTCTTCTTGCTATTCTTTGGAACTCTGCATTCAGATGCTTATATCTTTCCTTTTCTCCTTTGCTTTTCACCTCTCTCCAATATTCTGGCCTGGAGAATTCCATGGACTATCCATGAGGTCGCAAAGAGTCGGACATGACTGAACGACTTTCACTTCACATTGTGCCCTTCAGGAATTGTCAGTCTTCTGGGGAAAAAAACCAATAATCCAATCATCATAGTGAAAGTGAAGTAACTCAGTCGTGTCCGACGTTTTGCGACCCCATGGACTGTAGCCTACGAGGCTCCTCCGTCCATGGGATTTTTCAAGCAATANTTCAGGAATTGTCAGTCTTCTGGGGAAAAAAACCAATAATCCAATCATCATAGTGAAAGTGAAGTAACTCAGTCGTGTCCGACTTTTTGCGACCCCATGGACTGTAGCCTACGAGGCTCCTCCGTCCATGGGATTTTTCAAGCAATAGTACTGGAGTGGATTGCCATTTCCTTCTCCAGAGGATCTTGCCAACCCAGGGATTGAACCCGGGTCTCCTGCATTGTAGACAGACGCTTTACCATCTGAGCCACCAAGGAAGTCCCAATCATCACAATATAAGCATGAATGGGGGAAGATACAAGCCCAACCACAGGTCTGGGAAGCGTATGGCAAGGGACCAGAAAGTTTTCCTGCTGAAGATGTCACCACACTGAATCTGGGAGGATAAATAGCCCAGAAAATCATGTGTTCCAGGCAGAGCCAGACTAGGACCTGGAGTTGGCTGTCCCTGATTCAACATGACTAGAGGGTAGGCCTAGAAAGGATTTCAGGAAGTTATGTAACCATTCTCAAGGCTGACATTAGAAAAAATTTTTACACTTGACTTTCCTGTGACTGGTTTTTATTTTCTTTCCCTTGACTCTGGTTTTTATTTTCTACCTAGAGGTACATGTTCAACCCTTCAGTTCTCTGGGATAGACAGAAGCAAAGAGGCCACCTTGGCTACAAACTCTCCTGTAGTAGCAGCTAGCAAGCATGAACTGCATTCCCTGGGTCCCTTCAGCATAATGCAGGACTTAGTGATCCCTAAGTCCCTAATAGGAAGCAGAGATGACTTCTTAAGTAGGAAAGCTGGAGCCACAGGACACAAGACAGGCAAGACTCACATGATCCTTTCCCTTCCCATGGCAGTTTAATCTGGCACGAGGTTCCTGATGCCTTGGTAGAGCAGTCAGGCCACAATATAGGAGGAAGTGACGGGAATATAGGCTAATTGTCTCTGGAGAAGGACGGACTTATTTCTGCTCACCAGCATTGCCAAGAGTGAGATGTGTGTGTTAGTTGCTCAATTGTGTCCAACTCTTTGCCAACCCTATGGACTGTAGCCCACCAGGAATCCTCTGTCCATGGAATTCTCTAGGCAAGAATGCTGGAGTGGGTTGTCATTTCCATTCTCCGGGAGATCTTCCCAACCCAAGGATTGAACTTTGGTCTCCTGCATTGTAGGCAGATTCTTTACTGTCTGAGCCACCAGGGAAGGGGACAAGGGTGAGATGGGAGACCTTTTAGAAGACCCAGAGGTCAGCAGACATGACTGAAAGTCTGAGAATTATAACCTAAAGGAAAAGTTAAAGGCTTGGAGAGGGTAAAGTTTTGCAACACTAGAAAGAGTCAACATATAGTTTGTTTTTATGTTCCACCTCCTCCAAAACAAGAACAAGCTGAATAGGGTCATAATTGCAGGTCCCAAAGGCATGCAGACCTATGAGAAAGTACTGTCAAGCAGCGACCATGTAGGTGCCCGAGCAGAAACCTGGGAGACCAAGAAAGAGAAGCCCTGCCATCACCCCATCACACTGGGAGAAGCCCCGCCATCACCCCATCACACTGTAAATGGCTAGATGGCTGAGATGCCTGTTTTAGGGACTCCAGCACTTTCCTTTCACTTAGCTGATAGCTCCATTTCATTTGGTAAAGATTTACTTAGCAAGAGCTATGCAACATGTATCATAAGTGAAAGTATATCCTTTACTTCAATTTTCCAGGTGAGGGATAATGATTCTTGTCTATAGGCCTGTGGCAGATCAGAAAGGGGTCTGAACCACAGGAGAAGTCCTGAATCTAAGAATGAGGCCAATCAGGGCTGAGTGGTCAGGGTGAAAGAACCAGCTAATAGAAAAGCAGACTTGGCTGAGTGAAGGGATGACCCAGCAACCAGGCTGCAGTGCGTTAAGGCTGATGAGGCACTTGGAGAGCTGACCCGGAGTGTGGACTGTGAAAAAAGAGTCTCAGAAGCAAAGCTCTGGCTCTCATGGTGAAAGGAGAAGAGTACTAGGGCTTTTCTTCATGGAGCCTGGGAGGGCATTAGAGGGAGCAGGACTGCCCATAGAGTCAACATCAGTTCTTTTCTTCAGATCCAGCTCTTCCTCTTGATACTTTCCATCCTCAGGCCCTCTTCCTTTCCTTCCAGCTATCTCTGAGAGCCTCTTCCTCACTGGGAATCTACAAATATTCTTTTCTCTAGACCCATTGATTTCCTGGCTTCAAATTAGAGAGTCCCAGGGCTATTTAGGGGAGAGGAAGATCGGTCTAGAGGCTGACTTGTTGCTCAGACTGGGTTGCATTTGACCAAAGGATTTATACTTTCTAGTTAGGCTCTCTTTCTCTTTACCACTGCCTTTCCAGATGACATGAACAATCAGACTCCTTCCCACATAACCTGTGGCAACAAAGAGGCCCAGGGAGAGAAGGACGATTATCTGGGGAGCCCAGAAACTTGGGCTGCCTTCCATTCTTTTCACCCTCCAGTCCATGCTTGGGTCTGATTTCCCCAAAGACCCCTGGCTTCCTGCTATACAGTCTCCGCATATATTGCTTGAGGTCCTAATTGAGTGTCAAGACTGAAAGTCTCAACTTTCATCCCTGGAAGATAATGGGACAGTACTCTTTCCTCAACCCCATTGCACCCGGTTCCTCTCTCCCCCGATGATATAACAATACACCTTGGAAGGAGAGCCCTTCAACACCTCTCCAGCCACAGTCTCCTCAACCTTAACTGCGAGAACCTCAGCCCGGGGCCAAGTAGAGGGGGCTGCACACATGAGATCAAGACTGTGCAGGGGAGGACTCTCGCTCAAGGGGTGGTAACAGCTGTGACCCTTCTGTGGTCCTGGGGAGAAGGGTGGGTAAGGGGGTGAGTGAGGTAGTTAGAAATAAGTCTAAGTGAGCATGAGAGGAAGCGGAGACTGGTCAAGCTTTCTTAGTTTGCAGCATGAGGCAGGTTTCTGTTGGTGGGGAACTTTATTGAATGTGAAGTGTTCATCATTATTCTAGGCTGTCTCTCACTTTTTAGCTGACTTTGGGCAGCTCACAAATGTCAGAGAGTCATTTATCTCTTTATAAAATGGGGTTGTAAAAATGCTTGCTTTAACTCATAAGGTGGAGGTAAGGATCAGATTGGGGGGAAATGCTTTGTAATTCCTGCAGCACTTCACAATGTAAGTTATGGCAATTACTGAAGAGGGGTTAGGTGAGGATCATAGATCCTTTAGGATAAGATGGGACCTCTGCACCAGGTCTAGAGGGAAGGGGGAATTTGGCCCTTTACATGTGTGACAGCTTCCCCCACCTCAGTTCCTTGAAGAAATCTAGACTACAGTACTATGATCAGAAATGTGCTGGGCCACGGACTTCCCTGGTGGTGCAGTGGTTAATGTAGGGGGTGATTCTACTGCAGGGGTTGCTGGTTGGATCCCTGGTGGAGGAACTAGGATCCCATGTGGCCAAAAAGTTAAGGGAAAAAAAGCTGGGCCAGATGGCAATACAAGAAGGGGAAGCCCCAGAGAAGGAAAGAAAGGAGATGGGTCAAGTAGAAGAGGGTGTGGCCAAGTGAGTGAGCTAATGCAGAAGAGGGAGTGTCAGAAAATTCCCTTTGAGAGTTGTGAGAACTTGCAGCACTACATTTCTTAACTAGGAGAAGGGCAGACATCCTGTCTCTGGAAAGAGACTAACCCTCACAGTGTGTCTCTCATGGAAAACATAGTTATGACACAGACCCTTCTCCAGGTTTCTGCTGCTACATCAGACTGTTTTCTCCTAGTCCCCTGTTTCCCCAGCATCCACAGGACCACCCGAGGTCCAGGATCCCGTGTGGGTCCAGTTAGTACCACCACGTGATGATGCAGCACAGGGAGATGGTCTCTAGGGTCTGCAAGTCCCTCAATACCTTCTTTCACCAGAGCTTGCAAGGGATAAATGACATGCAGCGCCAAGCCTACCAGGTGCCTGAAGGAATAACTGGTACCTCCACCTCTGAAAACTCATCACCCAGTACATGGTCTCTCTGGGGTCCTGGCCCTCTGACTCTCCTTAGAGGCCTAGGATCCGGTCCTGGTATATCCGAATGGCCTGTGTGCTGAACCAGTAGAGTCATCAGTCATCAGCTGGCCTCCCAGGTCACCAGGTCCTCATGGACACCCTGAGGATCTCAGCACACCAGCGCCTTAATTGGGGTGCCNTGCTGATCAACCTGCTGCAGTACCTGACGAGCGCGGGGGACCTGCACCCCCCACCCCGGCCGCCCAGCCCCACGGAGATCGCCGGCCAGAAGGTGCAGGTGAGGCCTGGCCCCACCGCTCCCAGAGCTCCACCCATGCCCCTCCCCTGCCGCCGCCCCAACCAGGGCCCTGGGGCCTGCCCCTCCCTCCTAACTCAGCTCACCAGTGCCTCCCTGCCCGGCCCAGCTCTCAGACAGCCCTGCCTCCCTGCCCTCGTGCCCGCTGGTGGAGACGGCCCTCATCAACCAGCGGGACCTGACGGACGCCCTCCTGGACACTGAGCGCAGCCTGCGGGAGCTGGCGCAGGCCTCAGGTGGGGTCGGGGTGCGGTGGGGTCAGCAGACACAGTCAGCACCCACACCAGGCAGCCCCCTCAACCGGCCCCTTTCTCCGCCACAGGCAGCCCCTTCTTCCAGGCCTCTCCAGTGTCGGTCTACCTGTTCCCCGGAGAACGGAGTGGGGCCCAACCCCCCTCACCCACTGCTGGGGCCCCCACTGGCAGCTTGGGGTCCCGCTCCAGGGCCAAAGAAGCTGAAAAGGAAGAGGAGGGGGAGGTAGACACTCTGGACAGCGATGAGTTCTGCATCCTGGACGCTCCTGGCCTGGGCATCCTGGTGTGTGGTGGGCAGGCTGGGCAGGGCCAGGAAGAGGGTGCTCAGTTTGGGGCCCTCCTAGCGCTCCCACTGTGAGAGAGGCAGGAGGTGGTCCCCATCTGTGGGGATGAGGATTGGAACCACAGGTGGAGCTGAGAAGGGCTCCCTGGGGAGGCAGCCCGCACTGTGGGCTTGGAAGAAGTTGACGGAGGTCCAGAGGAAGTGACAAGCCATGGNGCAGGAGGTGGTCCCCATCTGTGGGGATGAGGATTGGAACCACAGGTGGAGCTGAGAAGGGCTCCCTGGGGAGGCAGCCCGCACTGTGGGCTTGGAAGAAGTTGACGGAGGTCCAGAGGAAGTGACAAGCCATGGTGTCCAGGGCAGAGGGGTGGGGACATTGAGGGTCGGGAGGGAGAGGAGCAGGGCAGATAGCAGGAGGGGGAGGAGAACCATTCGCTGTGAGGGTGCTGGCCTCCCGGCCGCCTGGTGCCAATGGGAATGCCCGAGCTGTCGCACGCAAGCAAGACCTTAGTTCAGGGAGGCAGGGCTGGCAAGAGCACGGGGCACTCAGGCCCCTCTGGGTCACGGCCCATGAAACCCCCCTTTTGTGAAATAGGGGAGAGGGGTGTGAGGATGGGGGAAACAAGCGGCCTGGACCGGGGGAGCTGCTATGCTCACGTGGCGTCCCCCCTGCAGCCCGCCGACGGGGAGCCCGTGGTGACGCAGCTGCACCCAGGCCCCATCATAGTGCAGGACGGGCACTTTGCGCAGCCGCTGGGCAGCACGGACCTGCTGCGGGCACCTGCCCACTTCCCCGTGCCCAGCAGTCGAGTGGTGCTGCGTGAGGTCTCCCTCGTCTGGCACCTCTATGGCGGCCAAGACTTTGGCCCCCACCCTGGCCACAGGTGAGAAGGAGTGGGTGTGGGTTGCAGTGGGGCCCCCAGGAGATGGGGCCCAGGCTGGGGTCCAGTTCTGACCTTTGGCAGCTGGTGACCTTGAACCCAAGCCTCATCTTCTGACCTTAAGGCTTCCTCTTCCCCATGTCCCACCAACTTCCCAGGGGGAGGGTCTCTGGCCCCAGAGGGAACGTGGGAAGGGGGGGTTCCCTCTGAGTCAACTCGTCCCTTGTNAAAGCTTTTGACTGTGTGGATCACAATAAACTGTGTAAAATTCTGAAAGAGATGGGAATACCAGACCACCAGACCTTTATTCAGGCAGCCGGGAAGATGGCGGACATTTAGACAGAACGTGTGTACCAAAAGCAACCGACCATCTTTCAAATTAAGAAGGGGGTCTTGCTTGGAGAAACTAGCAAAGAAAAGCTCCCTCGATACTACAAGAACATTGGTCTGGGCTTCAGGACTCCAAAGGAGGCCATCGAGGGCACCTATGTTGACAAGAAATGCCCTTTTACGGGTAACGTCTCCATTCGAGGGCGGATCCTGTCTGGCATGGTGACCAAAATGAAGATGCAGAGGACCATCGTCATCTGCCGAGACTACCTTCACTACATCCGAAAGTACAACCGCTTCGAGAAGCGCCACAAGAACATGTCTGTGCACCTTTCTCTCTGCTTCAGGGACATCCAGATCGGCGACATTGTCATGGTGGGCGAGTGCCGGCCCCTGAGCAAGACCGTGCGCTTCAACGTCCTCAAGGTCACCAAGGCTGCTGGCACCAAGAAGCAGTTCCAGAAGTTCTGAGACTAGACCTCTGCCTGCTGCCCCAAACACAATAAAGTTNATACTTAGGAGAAATAGAGCCAGGGAAGGCTGTTTGCAAAGGAGGAATCCAGGTTCCTTTTTATTTTTAGTAACGGTCCTTGTTTTTAATTCACATAAGCTTTCTCCATCTCATCATTTCCTGATGCTAGAAACTTAAGTCTTTGAACTTCTTGCTGTTCAAAATTGTGCAGATGTTAGTACAGTTTGTTAAGTGCTTCTTGAGCTCTTCCCTCTGTTTCATTTGTATCGGATTTATTAATTTTCAGTCTGAACCTGATTATTGCCCCTACTCTATGTCAGCCAACAATCTGAAAAAACACAGAAGACTTTCTGTAAAAGAATACAATCTCGGTTTCTAGAATCTTGCATTTATTCATATTTGTGCTGTTTTCTGGTCTTCCCCAGTGGCTCAGCAGTAAATAACCCACCTGCAATGCAAGAGATGCAGGTTTGATCCCTGGGTTGAGAAGATCCTCTGGAGGAGGGCATGGCAACCCACTCTAATATCCTTGCCTGCAGAATCACACGGACAGAGGATCCTGGTGGGCTACAGTCTATAGGGTCGCAAAGAGTCAGACACGACTGAAACGACGAAGCATGCACGCACAGGCTGTTTTCTACACAACTGTCATGTACATTCTCAGCGCTTATATTTCATTATGTAAATTGGGAATTTTCTTTTTGTAAACCAGTCATTTATGGACAGTGCACTCTTTGTGAAACTGTGTTAATCACAGGGTATATCAAGATACATGAAATGGAGTCTAGATTCCCAAGTAACCTCTGGGAAGTAGAGAAACTGAATTTGTGATAGAAATACAATAATACCACTGGTGTATGCATGATTTAATGGGAGTTCAGGAGGTGGAGGAAGTTACTTTCCCTGATGGGTCCAAAAGACTTCTAGGAGGAGGCTGGAAACCTCTTCTGTGCTGGGTCATGAGGATGAGCAGGAGTTTGCTGGGCATTAGGGTAAGGATGAGCATTCTGGACAAAGGAATTGGTGTGCAATTGTGCACAAAGGAAGGCTTAAGTGCTAAGAGACATTAAGTCACTGGTCCAGCTTCTAGGTGAGAAAAATTGGAATCAGACTCTTAAACTGGCATAATATCATCTTTCAACAAAATTAATTCATGTAATTTTTCACTCCCTTTCTGTATTCTTATCTGCAAATGTGATCATATTACCATTGATGTCCTTCTATAAATATGGACACAAATGTTGACCTGGATAGGACTGAAGGCCAAGGTATTAGCACTATGCTCTGTCATCTTGTTTTGTGGAACTCCTTAATTATTTTGAATATCAAGTAGCTTTTTATATATACCAGGTGTGAAATATTTTTATAGGTACTTGCATGTGTGCTGAGTTGCGTCAGTCATGTCTGACTCTTTGTGACCTTATGGATCACAGCCTGCAGTCTCCACTGTCTTTGAGATTCTCCAGGCAAGAATACTGGAGTAGATTGCCATGCTACCCTCCAGGGGATCTTCTTGACCTAGGGATTGAACCTGTGTCTCTTATGTCTACCTCCACTGGAAGGTAGGTTCTTTATCACTAGCACCACCTGGAAAGCCCTTTTTATAGGTGCTCAGCTCAGTTCAGTCACTCAGTCATGTCCGATTGTCTGCGACCCCATGGACCGCAGCACGCCAGGCTTCCCTGTCCATCATCAACTCCTGGAGTTTACCCAAACTCAAGTCCATTGAGTCAGTGATGCCATCCAACCATCTCATCCTCTGTCGTCCCCTTCTCCTCCTGTCCTCACTCTTTCCCAGCATCAGGGTCTTTTCAAATGAGTCAGCTCTTTGGATCAGGTGGCCAAAGTATTGTATTTTTAGCTTCAGCATCAGTCCCTCCAATGAACATCCAGGACTGATCTCCTTTAGGATGGACTGGTTGGATCTCCTTGCAGTCCAAGGGACTCTCAAGAGTCTTCTCCAACACCACAGTTCAAAAGCATCAATTCTTTGGCGCTCAGCTTTCTTTATAGTCCAACTCTCACATNTAGCTTCAGCATCAGTCCCTCCAATGAACATCCAGGACTGATCTCCTTTAGGATGGACTGGTTGGATCTCCTTGCAGTCCAAGGGACTCTCAAGAGTCTTCTCCAACACCACAGTTCAAAAGCATCAATTCTTTGGCGCTCAGCTTTCTTTATAGTCCAACTCTCACATCCATACATGATTACTGGAAAAACCTTAGCCTTGACTAGATAGACCTTTGTTGACAAAGTAATGTCTCTGTTTTTTAATATGCGATCTAAGTTGGCCATAACTTTCCTTCTAAGGAGTAAATGTCTTTTAATTTCGTGGCTGCAATCATCATCTGCAGTGATTTTGGAGCCCCGAAAAATAAAGTCAGCCACTGTTTCCACTGTTTCCCCATCTATTTGCCATTAAGTAATGGGACTGGATGCCATGATCTTAGTTTCTGAATATTGAGCTGTAAGCCAGCTTTTTCACTCTCCTCTCTCACTTTCATCAAGAGGTTCTGTAGTTCTTTTTCACTTTCTGCCATAAGGGTGGTGTCATCTGCATATCTGACGTTATTTATATTTCTCCTGGCAATCTTGATTCTAGCTTGCAGTTCATCCAGCCCAGTATTTCTCATGATGTACTCTGGATGTAAGTTAAATAAGCAGGGTGACGGAGAAGGCAATGGCACCCCACTCCAGTACTCTTGCCTGGAAAATCTCATGGACGGAGGAGCCTGGTGGGCTGCAGTCCATGGGGTCGCGAAGAGTTGGACACAACTGAACGACTTCACTTTCATTTTTCTCTTTAATGCTTTGGAGAAGGAAATGGCAACCCACTCCAGTGTGCTTGCTTGGAGAATCCCAGGGATGAGGGAGCCTGGTGGGCTGCTATCTATGAGGTCGCACAGAATCAGACACGACTGAAGCGACTTAGCAGCAGCAAGCAGGGTAACAATATATACAGCCTTGATGTACTCCTTTTCCTATTTGGAACCAGTCTGTTGTTCCATGT
>SJYV01035427.1:479329-550522 GCA_006410875.1 Neotragus pygmaeus | reverse complement strand
GGAGAAGGCAATGGCACCCCACTCCAGTACTCTTGCCTGGAAAATCTCATGGACGGAGGAGCCTGGTGGGCTGCAGTCCATGGGGTTGCGAAGAGTTGGACACAACTGAACGACTTCACTTTCATTTTTCTCTTTAATGCTTTGGAGAAGGAAATGGCAACCCACTCCAGTGTGCTTGCTTGGAAAATCCCAGGGATGAGGGAGCCTGGTGGGCTGCTATCTATGAGGTCGCACAGAATCAGACACGACTGAAGCGACTTAGCAGCAGCAAGCAGGGTAACAATATATACAGCCTTGATGTACTCCTTTTCCTATTTGGAACCAGTCTGTTGTTCCATGTCCAGTTCTAACTTTTTCTAAGTTCTAGTTGTTTCCTGACCTGCATACAGATTTCTCAAGAGGCCAGTCAGGTGGTCTGGTATTCCCATCTCTTGAGGAATTTTCCACAGTTTACTATGATCCACACAGTCAAAGGCTTTGGCATAGTCAATAAAGCAGAAAGAGATGTTTTTCTGGAACTCTCTTGCTTTTTTGATGATTCAGACGATGTTGATAATTTGATCTCTTGTTCCTCTGCTTTTTCTAAAACCAGCTTTTATAGGTGAAAAGGGTATAAAAGTGAATTAAGAATAACGTACACCTTCTGCAATGATTTAGAATCTCAGGGGGCAGCAAGGCTGTAGAAGGTGAAAGTGAAAATCGGTCTGTCGTGTCCAACTCTTTGCAACCCCATGGACTTTACAGGCCATGGAATTCTCCAGGCCAGAATACTGGAGTGGGTAGACTTTCCCTTTTCCAGGGGATCTTCCCAACCCAGGGATTAAACCCAGGTCTCCCACATTGCAGGCAGATTCTTTACCAGCTGAGCCACAAAGGTACTCAAGTGTCTATAATATGAGGCAAACCCATATATTCTAGTTATAGGGATCTGTCTGGCTCAAAAGCAGATCTGATTGGCTTAGTCAGTGGGTTTTGTTGTTGATGTTATTTTTTAACGTTTTAAATAATTTTTGGAGTCAATGATAACCTTTCCAAAGAGAGATTTTCATATAGAAAATATGATCCTTGGCTTGCCTTAAAAGAGCCTCAAAGTGTGCCCATGTAACCATCAGCTAGAGCTGAGTAGAAACAGCCACTTCTAAAAAGCTCAAAATTCCTCCCTCCTGACTCCCATTCTGTCTGTTCACTCAGGGATGGTACCTATCCGACTCCTGCACACGTTTGGATTTATGAGCCATCAGACTTGTTAAGTGTCCCAGGAGGAGTCTGGCTGATACTCTGCCTTCTCCTTGACCATTCTTCTTTAGATTGTGTTCAGAGAACATTCCCAAACATATTTTCTGATAGTTTCTTCTATAGATTTTCTCTGCACATTTTTAACTGCCCTCCATTTCCTTCAAATCAAAGCCAAATGATTCCGTTGACAAGAAAGAGCTTGAGCTGAGGATTTGTTTATTTGAAAAGGGATTAATGCAAACCCATGATTAAACCGGAATTCTCAGCATGATTTTTCTTTAGTATCAAAAGACTGCTAAATGTGAGCTCATTCTGTTATTTCATTAGCTTAATCGCCACTGAACAGCCACTGAATTAGCAGCCAATGTCATTATGCTATCATTTGTAGCTGAGGGACACTGTAAGATAGTCTTGGGAAAAAAGGTCTTTTGCATTGTGGTAAAAACAACTGTTGAGGGCTTTGGCCACAGGGTTTCTCAAAGCCATCTTGATTTTCAGTACTTGAAATTTCTTCAGCCCTAAGGAGCTCTTGCAATGTGTGCCCTTAACCTGCTGATAGGGAGCTGCCAACTGTTAGCACGTTCCTGGACACATCTTTCATAATGCAGTGGCCGTTACGGGGGCAACAATGAACACTGCTTGCTGGCAATGAGAGGACTGTGGTAACAACATTTTATAATTATGAACACTGCTTAGAGTAGCTTTTCTTTTGAACAGAGTTGACTATGACCAAATCTTTGATTTTGGGGTTCATTTTTTCCTACTGTGCTTGGGTTTTGGGGTCTTCTTATTCTTCTGTGAAAGCATTTTTCCAGGTAGAATTTTTCACTTCAACCTCAAGGTACAGCTGTTTGTAAAAATATGAGATGTGTACAATTGGTGAGAAGTCAGCTCACTGATGTCAAGGAGTACACAGATAAATATTTAAGGTGCTAATTGTTAGGGATTTATTTTAATGTGATGAATAATCAGTGTGTAAATCTGTGTTTTCATATGTATTATTGCTTAGAACAAAATTGTGTAAAAACTGAGTTGATAAAAGGGAAATGTTAATGAATCATGCAGTTGGAATGGCACTATCATGCAGGATATCTGATGTCTGGGAAAGCTTGAGATAAAGTCAGGCTTACCTGGGTCTATGCCCTAATTGTCTGACTTCTCTATTTGAGCAATTAGACGTTATTGCTGATAATTTTTAGCAGTTAAGGCTTTCCCTTTGATGCCATTCAGGGGGATTTTGGGGCTTTTAATTGTTAAGGTATGTTCTTCCTCCAAAGCCAGGATATTTTCTTGTGTGGGGTATCATCCCATGCTTCCTCTTGGTCTTATGTGAGAGGAACAAGCTTGTTTGTCTGTTAAAGTGCATGGCTTTTTAAAAACAGAGAACAAAGTTTGACTCACAGCTCTGCCCCTCACCAACCATGAGACCTCAGCCAAGGAGCTTACCTTCACTTATCTACAAGAGAAACAGTAAAATTCCTCCTAGATACTGTCCACAGACATCCTAGGTCTACCAGTGGGTCACGCTGGGTCTTGAGTACAGGTGAGAAAACCCTAGAAAGTGTAGGGAGTGTTACCTATTGGGAAGCCTTATTGGGAGGCTTAATTCCAACTGCCATGTATGAAATGGGTACATCAAAGAGGTGGTGGCTTTATTATTAGTTTCAACATATTTTGCCTTTATTTTCAGCACACCATAAGTCATAAAAATTGTGAATGATGCAGAGATATTTTGCACTACATAGTACCCATCAAAGGTTCCTGTTAGGTTTAATGAGTTGCAGGCCTTTCACTTTCCTATTAGACCAGAGACTGGTGAACCTTGCTGGAGACAGCCAAGAATGGAACTACTCTGCTAATGTACGCTGACTGACAGCAAACTATTCAGGCCTTCAGTGGACTGGAAGAGGGCCACCCACATTAGGGCGAGGAATCTGTTTTACTCAGTCTACCAATTTTTAATTTTTTTTAATATTTATTTTTATTTATATGGCCATGCCAGGTCTTAGTTGGGGCACATGGGATTGTCAGTCTTTGTTATGGCATAAAGGCTCTTTAGGTGAAGCATGTAGACACTTAGTTGCAGCATGTGGGATCTAGTTCCCTGACCAGTGATCAAACCTGGGCCTCCTGCACTAGGAGCACCAAGTCTTAGCCACTGGACCACCAGGGAAGTCTCCCTAGTCTACCAGTTTAAATATTAATCTCATCCAAAGCCACCATCACAGAAATACCCAGGATAGGGTTTGACTGAACATCTGGGCACCCCATGGGCCAGCCAAGTTGACAGAAAATTAACCATCACATATACACACATGTATGTATATATATTATGATTATTTTATTTCAGGTAATTGACCTATTTCCAATTGATTTAGGCATAATCTTTTAAGAAAATAAGCTTTACATAGTAGAAAAATTCAGAAATAAGGATTGTACTTTCTGTAGACATTCCTCTCCACACATACACCCTTACTCCTTTATCAGGAATTCAGAGAATTACAAGAGAACTTGTTTTGTTCCAAATGCTTCAATTAACATCTGAGAACTAGAATCATGGAGTGATTTATCTGACATAGAAAAGTAGAGATAAAAGTGGGAATTAAACACATGACTTCCCTAGTGGCTCAGCTGGTTAAGCATCTGCTTGCAATGCAGGAGACCCCACTTCAGTATTCTTGCCTGAAGAATTCCATGGACAGAGGAGCCTGGGGGGCTACAGTCCATGGGGTTACGAAGAGTTGGACACAACTGAGCGACTAACTTTGACTTTCAAACTCATGGCTCCTTGATACAAGGATTCCATTAGTACCATGTGGCTATTTAGAAATGAGGTGGATCTGTGTGCTACATGTAGAGATCTCTAGGAGAATGTGCAGAGTCAAGGTAGTGGAATGGAGGAAAGAGAAGAGGGAGGAGCTTGAACTGGATGCACAAGACACGGGAAGGTAAGACAAAGTGAGCCTATCACCTGAGTGCTCAGACAAGGGAGGAAAAAGAGAAGGGGAGAGTGCTGAGGGCCTGGGGTCTGAGGCAAGAAGGACTGGTAACTTGGGGGAAGTGAGATAGAGATCCCCTACTCTCTGTCTTTTCATTCCCTCCTCTAGGACACAGAACACGACTCAGATCCTTTTCCGACTCACTCCTGGACAAGACAGTCTTCTTCCAGATGAAGAACTTTGTCAGTCTCCTCAGCTGACTCCTTAGCTCCATAAGTAGACGTTAGGGGGCACTCCTTGTACTTGAAATGAGACCTCCCCACCCCAACCGTTGATTCTCCAGGCTCAGCAGCATCAAGTACGTCCACTCACTCCCTCCTCCTTGATGATTCCGACCTGGCAGTGGGGCTTCTTGTGACAGAAACAAGCATGCAAAGCCTTTAAGATCAGTCCTGGTGCCCTCAAGACAGACTTGTCAATGTTGGATCTGGGACACCGCTGTCTCCTGGCTCTCTCATGACCCTTATTTTAAAATGCTACTGGTAGCTTCGCCTCATTGTCCTTCTTGCTGTATTTTCCCCACAGAGCTCATCATCCCGTCTATACAGCTTGCATATTTTATTATGTTTATTGTCTCTCTCTCTCTTTTTGTCTGCTGTATTCTCTGATGACTCCCACATACCTCTAACAGCGTCTCACACATAGGTACTCAAGAAATGTTTGCTGAATAAAGCTCCTCAAATCAATTGCCACTACACAACATTCTTAAGATGCCAAGGTCACTGATGGATAGCGGCTCCATGCCCGCCTTTATCTATTGTGCAACTAAAGCTCCACGCCAGTTACCCGCGAGGTGAAATGGGAGGCTGGTATAGACTCCCCCTTTCCTAGTAGGACATGTGCTGCGATACAAGCTGCTTCTCATCTGTAGGGATCCTCAGTCCGTTCTAATGCTTCCGCTCCCAAATCCGCACCCCTCGCTGACCCCACGCAGCTGCCTCTTTCACAGCGTAAATCAGCCTTCCACCAGCAGCGGGCAGGAGCTGCTGCGAAATTCTATGCTGGGCTTGCGCCTCGCTCCAGCCTGGCCCGTTTTCTTGGCTGGTTCTCCCCTGTTCCTCGAATTCCTCGCCCTCTTCCTGGGCGGGATTGAAGGACACAGGAACCCGGAGAGTCAGCAAGTTTTGCATGCGCGCGTATGTGCTGATAGGATGGTGGGCATCTACACGGGAAAGTCATGTTCCCTCCCTGGGATGATGTTCTCTGGGCTCACTGATCGATCGGCCCACGGCAGCTCTAATAGAACTCCGATGGCGCTGACCCAAGGCCCGGGTGCGCGTTTTTCTTCGGGTCTCTCCACCCACAGAGCTTCCGCCACTGAGGCGCAGATCGAGGACTCCTGACAAGGGTTTCGATGCTCTACCCATAGGGCCTCCGCTTCCTTCTTAGAAACAAACCCTACACTTGCAAGCACAGCCTGAGGAGGAAGCACTGCTGGAAGAGGAGGCGGCCTGGAGCTGCGGAGACCCCACAGGCGGGCTCAGCGCCTTTGCGCTCGCGGGAGCGTTCCCACGGCCGCCGCCTCGGTCGGCAGGGGGCGCTGCGCCGCCCGGAACTCGCGGGCCGAGCGGGACCAGAACTTTTACTGACTTTCTGGTTCTTCGACCTGGCTTCGAACTTTCAAAAGCCTCTTTTAATCACTGAGGAAAACCTCAGGATAGTAAGCAAGTAGGTTTCAGATTATGAGCGCCTACTGTGTACCAGGAACTCTCCATCACGAAGGCGGCTGATGTGCTGAAGGAGGCAGGTGGAGGAAGGAGCTTGCCAGCTGGGTTTTCCGAGGTCAGTTCTGTGCTGCATCACCATGGTAGTTTATGTTTTATTCATAAATATGAGTTATGAGCTTTGAAAACAAATGGAAAGCTTTGTTTGAGCTTTCTATTGCCAGGGACCCTTCGTTACTCGACTGAGAAGGGGCTGTAGTGAAGTAGTTAATTTGACTTTTCCTTTAAAAACGACAGATGTAAATTCAAACATACTAAGAGAGCAAATCTAGTAAAAAGAATGTTGTCCTCTGGTTCTTGTCTAATAGGTCCAAATTTTATTTTCGAGACACAATAATTTTTCAGTTTTTTGGGTATACTTTTACAGTCTTTATATCATCTACATGTTACACACATTTATAAGTTTGTTGACATGTGGATAGATGCCCCTTCCCCACCTCCCCCCATAGGTAGTAACATTTTATATTCAGTGTTCTGCATTGAATATCTCTTTCCCACTGACGATGTATTTTGGACATATTCCATGCCTGGCAAGAGTGTTCCTCATTCTATTTAATGTACTGGTTGCTTCAGTTGTCCAACTCTTTGAGACCCTATGTGCTATAGCCCCCCAGGCTCCCCGTCCATGGGGTTCTCAAGGCAAGAACACTGGGATGGTTTGCCATGCTCTTTTCCAGGGGATCTTCCCAACCCAGGGATCAAATCCGCATCTCTTAAGTCTCCTGCATTGGCAGGTGGGTTCTTTACCACTACTGCCAAATGGGAAGCCCCTTCTATTTAATGGCTGAATAGTATTCCTTTGTAAGGATATCCTATTGTATTTTATACAGCCCCATATTAAGGATATACTGTTTATTTTTGAAGTTCTACTAGTATAAACAAATTGGAATGAATATAGTGGAACAAAGCAGCAATTTTAAGCATCATGTGTTTATTTATAATGCCCATGCTATTGGCGAGTTACCCCAGGTACTATGGGTGTTCCTAGGGCCTTATGTTCTGAAGCTCCTATGTGGGTGTAGGGTGGGAGATGCTGTGTCTTGACAACAGAAAACCCTTCCAAATATACATGGTGTTGCTGAACCTAGTGAAGCCTGGGAAAAGTGAATATTTTTGGCACAATTCAGTTGGTCTTTCTTGTAACAGGAATCTGAGGAGTCAGTATCAATCAGGTCAAACTTTGGTCTGAGACTGATGTGCTGCCCACTGCACTAAGAAAGTGCTAAATTTTGGTCTTTTAATACTGGAGAGCATTAAAATAATAACCATGTTTATATATGGAGGATAAACTAAGATACTGGGCTTCCCTGGTGGTTCAGATGGTAAAGAATCCGCCTGCAATGTGGGAGACCTAGGTTCGATCTCTTGGTTGGGAAGATCCCCTGGAGGGAGGGCATGGCAACCCACTCCAGTATTCTTGCCTGGAGAATCCCCATGGACAGAGGAGCCTGGCAGGCCCCAGTCCATGTGGTCGCAAGGAGTCAGACACTACTGAGCGACTAAGCACAAACTAAGATACTAGAATAGATGACTTATTTTATATTCACACTGAACATATTTAAGAGCATATTGAATGTTCTCATTTGTAAAAGGATTTTAAAATTTAAACTGACCCTCACAATATTCCATCAGGCAGGTATAATTATCCCCATTTTAGAGATAATACTGAGGACCTGAGAGTTACAAAATAGCAGGTAGAAACAGAGCTTGGTGTTCTCTGTCATTGTGGCTGCTCCTTAGAGGGAGGCAGGATGCACAGTAGGTTTAAGGTAGTAAGTGCCATCCATGTAGGTTGCCTCTGAGTCTCTTGTTTAAGAAGGGCATATCATCCAGGCTGAAATACCTGCTTTATCAGGGTTTTGTTTCCAAGGTAAAAGTGTTGTTTCCTTAATAAAAGGTATTTATAGGAATATATTTATATTCATATTTATGAATTATATTTATATTTATTCAAAAAATTTACTTAAGCATCTGACTGTTTTAGGCACAAGTATAATGAACTGAGGCCTTCTATTTCACATAAACGTCTCAGCCAAAACCTTTGATCATTTCTCCCTTTATTCAATGGGAAAATGTCAAAAGACAGTAGGTTAATTGTGTGCACTCAGGTGATGATGGGGTCAAGTTAACACAGGCTTATGCTAAGATGCAGGTCCCTGATGAGAAGTATTTGTAGCTGGAGTGGTCTTGGGTTCCCAAGGCAAATGGTACCTCCACTTCCTCTCACCTTGAAATTGCCCCAGTATCGAGACACTATCAATTTCCATCATAGGCTTATGAAGTCAGAGTCAGCTAAAGTGAGTCCCAAATGCTGGGGTGGGAACAGGTGATGACAGAATCACCTGAAGGAAGATTTGAAAGTGCTGACTCCTGAGCTCCCAGATTCTGTAGTTTTCTAAATACAACAAAGGCATAGGCAAGATTCACTTTGTGACTGAGTGGAACACAAAGACTAGGTATTGGTGATCACCACAGTGCCTGAGTTTCTTCTGAGGCATTTTAATAAAGACCGTGGAAAGTGCCCACTGAATTCAGCCTCATTTGACCTCTCAGTAAAACAGTCCCCATTTTGAGACTCTGCGGAAGTCATGATGACTGACCAAACACCATTTTTTGTTTTGATAGATCAGCTACAAACAATATCCACCTCCCACTGCCTAGAATAATAGCTTGGTACCATAAAAATAATTGTTGGATTTTTGGCCTCACAAAATGTTATGGGAGAGCAGCAGGGTGGGTATGAATCCAGGTTTCAGTATGGGACAACCTCACCTCGGCCACACCCCCCAACCTCTGCCCAGTATTCCATAACAGCAGGACTCAAAATGTTTGCTCTCAGTATCACCATAAGTTACTGAAGGAACTTCCCTGGTGCCTCAATTGTCAAGACTCTGTGCTCCCACTGCAGGGGTCCTGGGTTTGATCCCTGGTCAAGGAACTAATTCCCATATGCTGCAATTAAGAGTTTGCATGTTACACTAAAGATCTGCTAAAGAGGGAAGATCCCATGTATAAATAAGATGTGCAAATCCCATGTGCAAATTAGACCCAGTGCGGCCTAAGTAAATAAATATTTAAAAAATAAACAAGTTATTGAGAACAGCAAAGAGCTTTTGTTTATGTTGATTATATCCATATATATTTACCTTATTAGAAATTAGGACCAAAACATTTTAGAATGATTAATCATTAACTCAAAATTCATTTAATAATAGCAATAGTAGATCATTAAATGTTGATATGTATCATGTATTTTTTAAAGCTTATTTTCTAAAACAAACAAAAAAATATTTATAAGCAGAATACCGTTGTTTCACATTTTCTTTACTGGCTGACTCTGTGTGGACAGTTGGATTCTATATCTGCTTTTGCTTCCATTTCTCAGATCACAGGTGTTGATTCTGATGTCAACCTTTTACACAACCAGATATATTTGATGGAAATGTTGGCAATTGAAGACAGGGCTATCTTCTGCTGGACTTATTCCTGAGGTAGTATAAGGTTTGGAGTTGTTGCGGTCACCTTAAAAAAATGTGAGAGAAATTTGCCTGATGTGTGCACCAGGATCTTGGAGAGACGGAAATGGAGAAAGAGAGGGAAACTTCGATTTTCTTTTCATCATCAGAGTTCTGATAAGCTGCACATTAAGCCACAACAGTTCCTTGTTTCTCGGGACAGTGTAACTGCTCTTTCAGATTGTTAGGACATCAGCAGCAAGGCCAAGTACATGGAGGGAAGGGCCTCCAGCACACCGTTGTGACCAGAGGGACTCCTGAACAGTCAAAGCTGTGGAGGACCCTGTGGGTCAGAAGCTGGTCAAAATCTGGGGAAGGTGTAGAGGGTATTAAAATAGATGAATGAATGAGTTTATTTAATCCTCCACGTGGTTTTGAGTCTCTGTTTTTGAGATAACTGCTCACAATGCAAGAAGTGTGGCAAAAGGCTCTCATACTTTGTTAAAAAGGAAATGAAGAATTCTTTCTCATTATCAGTTGCCACTAAGGCTCTTGATTCCCCTCCAGACAAGTTTCACCTTCCAGGCGAGACTGAATTTCTGGTAAGTTCAGAAGTGTACTGGCCTTGTATAGCTGGGGCCTGGTGTCTTATGCCAGATTTGGTAATGTCCATATGGGGTGCTGTGGGTCGCATCTTTTAACTCAGTGGAATGTGTGAGCAGTTTGATCTACTCAGTATTCTTGTCCATTTGAATCACCCTGCTGTCCCCGTTCACTAAGTTCTCTCATGTCACCAGTTTTGAGTTCAATATACCTTGAAATACTAAGCATTTTGAAGTAGGCATAGTCCTTATGAAATTATTATAACTCAGACTTCAGACACAAATTAAGTTATCCATTAAACAGTTATGTTTAATAACATAAGTTTTAGTGTCAAAAAAGACTGTGTTTCATAGGTAATTTTTGAACTGGGGATGAGAACAGGATTTCTGTGCTCTCTTCTCTACTCCTTGCCTCACTCACTCTTTTTCACTTCTTCAAATTTTATTGAGATACAACTGACACACAGCACTACATAAGTTTAAGGTGTACAGCATAATGATTTGACCTACAAACACGATGAAGTGATTATCACAATAAGTTTAGTGAACATTCATTATCTCATATAGATACAAAATTAAAAAAATAGAAAAAAATTGTCCTTTTTATGAGAACTGTTAGGATTTACTCTCTTAACACCTTTCATATGTAACATACAGCAGTGTTAATTGTATTTATCATGTTGTGCATTACAGCTGTAGCAGTTATTTATCTTTTAATCTGAAAATAGTTTAACCTGAAGATGAAGATTGACTGTCTTCATCCAGTTCCTCCTCCCTCTCATCCCCTACCTCTGGTAACCACAAACCTAATCTCTTTCTATGAGTTTGTTTCATTTGTTTGTTTGTGAAGTATAATTGACCTACAACACTGTTAGTTCCTGACACACAGCAGTGAAAGTGAAAGTGAAGTCACTCAGTCGTGTGCGGCTCTTTGTGACCCCGTGGACTGTAGCCTACCAGGCTCCTCCCTCCATGGGATTCTCCAGGCAAGAGTACTGGAGTGGGGTGCCATTTCCTTCTCCAGAGGATCTTCCCGACCCAGGGATCAAACCCCGGTCTCCTGTGTTCCAGGCAGACGCTTTAACCTCTGAACCACCAGGGAAGCCCAGTGATTCGATATTTCTATACATTTCCAAACGAACACCATGACATCTAGTTGTCATCTGTTACCAAAGATACTACATAATTTTTGACTACATTCTCCACACTGTAAATGCATACCTGAAACTCATTTGTTTTATAACTAGAATTTTGTACATCTTAATCTCCCTCACCTTGCTCTTTCATTTCCTCACTGTACTCTCCTCTGGCAAACACCTGTTTGTCCTCTGTATCTATGACTCTGATTCTGTTTTGTTATGCTTGCTCATTTGCTGTTTAGATTCCACACATAAGTGAAATAATACAGTATTTGTCTTTCACTGTCTGCCATTTCACCAAACGTAATACCCTTTAGGTCCCTTCGTGTTGTCACCGTCTCTCTCCCTTATGTGATTCAAATGGAAACACAGTGCGTAAAATCTCAGTTACAGACAAAAACCAACCACACGGTTTAGATCAGATTCCTCTCCTCTCACATCTCCTGACCTGACCCTGGGACCTTCTTGCCCTCATCTGAGGGTCATTGAAGACAACCCCCTTTGTACTCTCCAGAGGAATTTGCTTTACAGTGTTCCTGATGTTAGAACATAAAGCACAAGCAGTAACAATGTGAACTGTCCGTTCACTTCATGCTGGACCTTACAGAGTGTGTTGCATCCACTAATGACTTTCACTCCTCCAAGACTTCTTTGAGATTGGGTACTATTGTGAGCATTTTACAAAATTGGAAATGGAGGCTTAGGGAAGAGAAGTGGACTCCAAGGAACATGTCCTTGGAATATGCTGATACGGACAATTAACTTTTCTAATAGTGGCCACCATGCTGCTGGCCTCAGGTTTAATGCAGCCAGATTTTGAATGTCTATCACAGAGGGTGGTGGAAGCCAAGTTCCGGATTTGCCATCACAGAGCACAGAATCTTCCTTGCTCTGCATTAAATCCTCATGCCTCCTAGGAAAGATGAGCTACTTTTAAGCTTTAGGGCCACCACCTCCCTCTGACCCCAACCCAATCTTCAGCACAGGAACTGGGGAAGCTGAGGAACAGGGAAATAGCTGGAAGAGGGTGGGGAAGACAAAGGGCAGGAGGGAGAGCGTGGCCTCAGGGAGGGAGAACAATAGANGGGCGGGGGGTGTGGGGGAGGGAGGTTCTGGCAAACCTGCAAGCTTTCAAAATCGGGACCCTCAAAGGTTACGTTTGGGGCAGAATTGAAGTTTTGGTAGAAGTAAAGGGGAAGGAATAGTTCTTCACTTGTGGTTCCGGTCTTTCCTTGCGGGCCAAGGGCTTTTCCTGCGCGGGAGGAACTGGCAGATTGCAGATCCCCGAGCAGTTTTTTTTGAGGTAGGGGGTGGGGAGCATTGTTCAAACGTTTAATGTGCAAGATGTCGCTAAGTCGCTTTTGAAAACGGGATGGAAGATGGAACTGGCAGGTCGAATCGAGAATGCCAGGGAGACCGACGGTTGTGATTGGATTTGAATTAGGGCGAAGTCCAGGAGAGTTTATGGAAGACGGTAAACTTGAAGTACTAATCATCCATTGGGCTTTCTCTCCATTTCTCAATGGCTGATAAGGTAGTTGCAGTCAAAACAGCAGACAGAAGCTACTGTACTAGAACTGCCCTTTTAAAATAGCGGTGCTTTCCAGGGCTTTAAAAAGAGATATAGATTTGGAAAGGGTGGAGGTGGACACCAACCAGCCAAAAAGTTGTTGCTTTTTATTTTGTTGGAATTAACTGAAGTTGGGTTTTCCTTTTTTTTTAGGGCATGGATTTTCTAACTTCTGACATTTAATTTACATTAAATCTTTCATTTCACTTGAAAAGCATCACGCCTGCTCAGCCAGTGTGTCATATTACAACCATTCTTTTGTGTGTTAGAAAATCTTAAGAGAGTTCAAAGATCAGCTACAGAAAGTTACTTTTTAAAAAAGAAAGCTGGCTTGCAATTTGTTCAGAAAATTAAACGGACCCACGTTTTTAGTAAATTTCTNCTTGAAAAGCATCATGCCTGCTCAGCCAGTGTGTCATATTACAACCATTCTTTTGTGTGTTAGAAAATCTTAAGAGAGTTCAAAGATCAGCTACAGAAAGTTACTTTTTAAAAAAGAAAGCTGGCTTGCAGTTTGTTCAGAAAATTAAACGGACCCACGTTTTTAGTAAATTTCTACAGAATGTATTTATGGTAGCCTATGGTAAACTTTCACACACTTCTTTTTATAGCTAGAACATTGTTGCCAAGTACTTGCCCTATTTTATAAATTCTCTTACTAACTATTTAACCCTCTTTTCTTTTTCTTTTTGAACAAAAACCCCAGGTTGGTACTGGGGAAATATGACTGTTAATGAAGCCAAAGAGAAATTAAAAGAGGCACCAGAAGGAACTTTCTTGATTAGAGATAGTTCGCATTCAGACTACCTACTAACAATATCTGTTAAGACATCAGCTGGACCAACTAATCTTCGCATCGAATACCAAGATGGGAAATTTAGATTGGACTCTATCATATGTGTCAAGTCCAAGCTTAAACAATTTGACAGTGTGGTTCATCTGATCGACTACTATGTTCAGATGTGCAAGGATAAGCGGACAGGCCCAGAAGCCCCCCGGAATGGCACTGTTCACCTTTATCTGACCAAGCCACTCTACACATCAGCACCACCTCTGCAGCATCTCTGTAGACTCACCATTAACAAGTGCACCAGCACCATCTGGGGACTGCCTTTACCAACAAGACTAAAAGATTATTTGGAAGAATATAAATTCCAGGTATAAGTGTTTCTTTTTTTTTTCTAAACATGCCTCCTATAGAATATCTCCGAATGCAGCTATGTAAAAGAGAACCAAATCTTGAGTGACGGCTCTGGATAACTACGTGGAATTCTAAGACCAGCTGAAGTCAATCTGATTTAATTGTGTGGCAAGGTAGCTAGGCATTTAACGTTTTCCCCACATGTTTTCAACTGAGGGATGCTTCCCTTCCTAAGGCTGACCAAGACCAGTTGATCCTTTTAAGTTAAGAATAAAACGTCCCAAGTAAAGGCTGAAGGAACATTTTCTCAGAACTCTTGACTTTCTGAGGTTCGTTGGTGTTAGGTGAAAGGTCCCAGCACTGGTAGGAGAGAAAGAGCTCCACTTAGGAGTGCCGAAGAAGTGGAAGGAACGAAACTGACACAGGCTTAACTTCAGTTCTATGTGCCTGGTGATCAGAGTCTATTTTAGGACGTTTGATATTTTGCATTCTGATGTACTTAGGAGATTTGTTAAACAGATATGCTTGTGAGTATTTATCCTTCATTTTATGCAATTAACCAAATCAACCAAAAATGGTGACCATGAAATCCTGTATTTGTCTTTTTACTACATGTATGAACTCTCTCGTGAATGAGTACTGTAGTAATCCTCTTCAAGAGAGCCTTATTTCAGAAATATTTCAAACTGGTGCAAATGGAAAAGACTTCTTTTCCTTTAAGGCTAAAGACAAGAATGTCATGCTATACAGGTGCAACTCAATCCCTGTTAATAAAACCATGTAGATAGAGACATTTTACCCTTTGAAACAGCTGCGTCCCCAACCTGTTGCCATTGATTTTTTGGAAATGGCTTTAGGAATTTCCAAGTGGTCTAACCATAGACATTAGCAGTTCTCTCCCTTCTACCATGTAGAATACTTTGACTTAATTTTCTTCCAGATATAGGGGGATACATGCCTGCTTTTCAAAATGTTTATTTACTGCTGTTACTATTTGATTAGAATGTATTAAATAAAAAAAATGGACTTTCACAAGTTTCACTTATTACTTTGAATACACTTTCATGGTAATAGAGGGTTGCCATAAAAACTTACATCAAGTGAAATAAACAAATATTGAGCCAGAGGTAGAACGTTACTTGCCCTTCTCTAAAGTTATGGGTCACATTTGCCCTTTGCGTTTTGGAAAGCATGGTTTAGAAATTCCAAAGAGTTGCCAAGTGGCCTGGTCTTTTAAACTTGAAAAGGCATAACACTAATGCCCTTTGTGTTTCCAAAATACCTGGTTTAGAGACTACGAAATTGTGACACAGACTCTTGTAGGTTGAAGAGGCACAATACAAAATACAAAATAAAAGTTTTACGGACATTTTTTGGCCACCCAGTCTCACGACTGTTGCAAATGCGTCATTTTTCTGGACTCCAGACATGATTCATGTTGCCACCTTAGGAAAAAAAAAATGTCCTGCATAATTGCATACTATAGTGTGTCCCTGGGAAGGTGAGCCTAGTATGTCATGTGTGTGCCCCAAGTGAATTAGCACATCAGATATAGATTAGAGTAAAACCTGCTTATCACATATCATAAAAATATGAATATTTTCATAAGCTCTTAAAAACCGGTTTTGTGACTGGAAGGAAAGCAACTATGCATGTCCAAACAGCAGAGCCAAGCACAAAAGATTGCTAGGTGCGCCTTAGGAAGGATTTATTTGTGGTCTAAATTTTATAGAAGAGCTAGAATTTGCGTATCTGGTCTCTGATGGGAAGATCACCTTCTCATTAGATGTTCAGCATCTGTGCTTTCTGTATCCTCTTTTTCCACTGACAACAATTGTGTAGTGTGGTATGTTTGACTTTGCTGGCAAACCTTTTACGTGATCCGTGCCAAGGGAATTTGTGAAATTTCTTCAAGGTCTTTTTCATTTCTGTTCTCATTGTTTCAAACACTCTGCTACTTCTCAGTCACTCAGGAGTTGGATACATAGTCGGGTGTGAGTACCTGTGGCATTGTGGGAGGTTCCTGATGGCTAGCTAGATGATGAGCAAGTCAGAGGATTGCAAAGACATCTCTGGGTTAAGCTGTGGCACTATTATTACCTTATGTTTCAATTTTCCCTATTCCCAGTAAGTTGATAAGCATCAGGAAACAGCCCCCACCTTTTCTGTTTGTTTTGTTTTGCTGTGTGTTGTTATTTTTACAATTACTAGCGCCATTGATGTATCGAGGTTATTATTGTGTGCCGGATGCTTGCTCAGCACTTTCTATGTATTATCTCATTGAATCTTTACACTGAGCAAAGTACAGTGCTTATAGGAGGTACACCTTCTAATTTGTGAGTGAGGAGACCTTCCAGGAATATCCTAGTCATTTTTATTCCTGGAGAGGAATTAGGAAGAACAAATTGCTACTATTTCTACATTGATCCAGATGAACAAGTTAGAGCAGGCTATAAGAGAAGCCCTCAGCCTTTTTGCTGCTGCCTCAACTGGAAAAGTATAGGTATCTTAATTAGCACTGTGCTCTGTGGGGTTCGAGTCAGCTTGACCTAGTGGGTTTTTTCCCTAGTGTGGGAATGGGTCAGGAGGGGGTTAACTTTTTACTTGGTGACTGGTAAATGTTGCCAGTTACCAATTATTAGTCACCCCATTTTTACATATTGGCCAACAAAAAAGTTAAGGTTGTATGCTTATCCTCACAGAGTCAGAAAAAATATACAGTGTTTTCTTCCTATGAAGGGTGATTTGAAGCATCAGTAAGGGTTTATATTATTGTCATTGTTGTTGAAGAAAACAGTATACAGGACTGATAGAGTTCCATGGACTTAAAATATTTTAATGCGAGTTTCCATTCTGAACAGAGTTGAGGTGGTGGAGTTATTTCTTCCATGTCAGTGGGCACTGGGGACTGCTTTTTAGGGACTTGGAGCTTTTTTAAAGGGCTTTGGGTAGCAGAGAAAAGGCAGTTCAGCTTATGAGCTGAGAGGTCTTTTCTGGCATGTCAGTAAGAAACTCTTGACTTCACAGCAATTATGTAATCCAAATAGGTAACAGAATGGGACGGTTGTTTGGGAGTGTTTATTTTCTTGGGAAGGATTTTCTCTGCTTTTAGAAAATTGTACCCCGGGAGGAGGGTAGGAGGCAGACACGTCATCAAATAATCCACAGGCTGGAATGTCCTGGGACCAGGCCGTGCCCTTCTCCGCTGAGGGTTTAGGCTCAGGGGAGGGGGGTTGAATGGCTGTGGTGACATCTAACAGCTGGGCTGAGGCTTCTCCTGCGTCTGAGAGGTTGCTTCTCGCCTTTGGAACAAAAATGTGTTGTCGTTCATTCTAGGCCTTTCATTGACTAAGTGGCCCTGGATTCTCCTCTCCCAGTGTTTTCACTTCCTAGAATAAAGCTTGAAACCACTTTTCAGACGAAGTAGTTGAGTTGTGTCATTTTGCTGAGGAGGCCGCCCAGCCCTGGGGCCGTCAGGAGATTTGTGTGCACACATGCACAGAGACACACACCATCCACCCAGCAAGTCAAGGGTGGAGTCCACGTTGGCACACAGATGTTTTCATCTCAGGTTTGGTATTTGTAAGAGCAGCACCCTGCTACCCTGGGTTCAGTAGCCAGTACTTTTCTTTGGCGACTGTCAGCCCTACAGTTGTTTAAACGTTGGGTTTTTCTTTGGGATTTAGACAGCCAGCCTTGGAAAGACTCTTTGTGGGTAATTTCCAGGCCTTGACTTCTTGCACCGGAAGAATTGGTTTCTGCTGGTTTCCACGATGTCTTGATTCTCATCAGAGTTTTGCATTAATTTTTAACTCCGAGTTTCTAATCTACTTGCTGGTTTAAAGTCGAAACCCTACCATCCATGCTGTTTTGTGATCTCGTTTTTGCCTCTGCCAGAGGTGACTCATGCCCAGTAGCTGGCAATGCCCGGTGGCTGCCTACCCTCCGAGCCTCACCAGGGGAGCCATCCTTTCTTTCATGGCCCTAATGGCTTCATTCTTGCCCTATCATGAAGTCGCCCTGTTTGCTCATCAGATCCAGCCCTGCTGGCCAGGTTATGTAAATTCCAATGAAAACAGCTAAGTACCTTCTCTTGAGTAATTGAGTAATTTAGAATTCCGGAAGGTGAAAGCTGTCTCTTCATCTCTTTCTTTGCTTCCTTTCGGGTTTTGAAAACAAGTAGCCAGCCCCCAATGCCACATTTTGGCGTGTGCATATGTCTTATCTTTTTATGTGAAGTATCAGGAGCTGTTTCTTCACTAAGTTGCCCTTCATTTGAATGGAAGGGCAATACCTGCTGTTCCACGCCTTCTGGGTTTCTCTCCATAAAAGTGATTCTGTGATAGTTTCGTTTCACTCTCCTATGTAGGCATGGTTTTCTTGTATTCTCATCTTCGCATATTTTTGATATTTCTAATTTTTTCCCCTATGTGGGTTGAGTTCAGGTTTCTTTAACTTTATTACTAAAGTAAAGTAACAGCTGTTGCCCCAGAGGCTTCCTAAAAGCCCGAGTCCCAAACGGCTAGATAGTATTTCTGCTGAAATCATGGAGCAAAACTATATATTCTTCTTACCCCTTTGGGAACTTTGTCAACGAGAGAGGCTGGATCACATGAGTGTTGTCACAGAGAAGGGGTCACGTCAATAAATATCTGCGGCACCATGAAGATAAAACTGCTTTCATAGGCAGCCCTCAGAGTTGCATCCTTAACATAGGAACTCTGACTTGCCCTAGAGATCAGGAGCGTGTTTTGTGGAGTGTTATTACATGTGTGCTACCTCTGTTAGAAACAGAGGGAAGGGGAAAGCCAGCCAGAGTCCTAGTGAGAGGGAAGGAAATATTGCCAGCTGCCTTCCTCTTCTGTCTAAGCCTACATACCACCCAAGGAGCCCCTTTCCTATGGCAGAGAGAGTGAGGCTTCATCACAGAACACCATAACATTTATAGCTCCCCAGTTTCCAACCATGTTACGATAAAAAACTTATATTTTGCTAAACGGCTTTTCCTTCTGTTAGTTTGGTATGCTTTTTCCTGTTTAAGTTTTGGTCCAGAGAGCTGCTGTGATCTTAAACATTCAGAAAAATGTTTTCCATGTTTATTTCTACCCAGAGGAGTTGTCTGATTTCCCATTTTAACCTGCTGTCTGTCATCTTTTTAAAAGTTGAAATACAGTTCATGTCCAATGTTATGTTTTAGGTGTACAGCATAGTAATTTGATGTTTGAATACATTTTGAAAAGATCACCCCAAGTCTAGTGGCCTTGTCCCCATACAAAGTCATTAGAGTGCTATTGACTGTATTCCTTGCGCCCCATCTTACATCTCCTTGACTTATTTTAAAACTTGAAGTTTGTACCATTTAATTCCCTTCACCAGTCCTGCCGGTCTCCCTTCACCTGTTCTCTGTATCAATAAGTCCGTTTTTATTTTTTGTCTTTTATTTTTGGATTCCAAATATAAGTGAGGTCATATGGTATTTTTCTCTGACTTATTTCACTTAGCATAATACCCTCAAGGTCTATCCATGTCACAAATGGCAGGATTTAAATCTTTTTTTAATGGCTGAGGAGTATTCCCTTGTATGGTTATATACCATATCTTTACCCATTCATCTGTGGGGTGAACACTTAGGTTGCTTCCATATCTTGGCTGTTGTAAATATACTGCAGTGAACATGCAGATGCTCATGTCTTTTCAGTTTAGTTTTTTGTTTTCTTTAGATAAATAACCAGGAGTGGAATTGCTGAATTGTATGCTAGTTCTAATTTTTTCAGCAATGTCCATACTATTTTCCAAACTAGCCAGTTGTAAAATGTACAGTGCAGCATTTTACATTCTCATCAACAGTGCATAAAGGTTCTTTGCTCCATCCGCATCCTTGCTAACATGTTATTTGTTCTGATTTTTGATGATGGCCAGTCTGACAGGTATGAGGTGAGATCTTGATTTGCAGTTCCCTGATGATCAGCCCTGGGATTTTTCTTTGGAAGGAATGATGCTAAAGCTGAAACTCCAGTACTTTGGCCACCTCATGCGAAGAGTTGACTCGTTGGAAAAGACTCTGATGCTGGGAGGGGTTGGGGGCAGGAGGAGAAGGGGACGACAGAGGATGAGATGGCTGGATGGCATCACTGACTCGATGGATGTGAATCTGAGTGAACTCCGGGAGTTGGTGATGGATAGGGAGGCCTGGCGTGCTGTGATTCATGGGGTCACAAAGAGTCGGACATGACTGAGCGACTGAACTGAACTGAACTGATGACTAGTGATGTTGAGCATCTTTTCATGTGCCTGTTGCCCATCTGTCTTCTTAGAAAAATATCTGTTCAGGTCCTCTGCCCATTTCCCCCTCTGCCATTTGATGAACTTGACCCTTCTTAGATTTCCAACAGAGCTTCTTTTGCCTCATCTCTGTTTCTAGGTGTGGCCATTAATTCTATATTTGATCAGAAAGTATGTTTATATTTTTCCATATTTGTTTAGGGCGTCTGCTCAGTTATCTGCTGGGAAAAGGGGCAGAGAGAATGGGGATAAATGAAACCTATCAACACATCTGTAGTAGTTTCACCTTCCTCTCCATTGTCTCCTTTGCTAGGCCCACTGACAGAAAAGTCAACTGTTCCCTCATCTTATTTCTCTGCTTAGGGATTCTGTGAGTTCAATTATGGGTATGTCATTCATAGACCAAAATCATCCCTGGTGGGAGTATTTACACCACAGAAATTGGCAGACACTAGAAATTAAAGCTTTTTACCTCCCCTGATTTAATAACACAACACACCACTGATTAGGTATGTTAATTGAGACCTCATAGAGTAAGATCAGTTTATTTGTATTCTTTGTATTAAGCTGAGCATTTAGAGCAGAATAGGAAATGAACAGTTTGGGGAATAAAATTTTTTCATAGGTATGTGTGCCAATCTTATATTGGAATACATTGCCTACTGCTGGTAGATCTGCCAGTCTCTTGATCAGGGTCTTTACATAGTGACATGATAATATTTGCGGACATCCTTTCAGAGTTTATGAGTAGGGAAGGATAGGACATTCTCAAAGTCTCATGACCAGGCTGTATAGTAACTTTTGTTAGCTTTAACAGATCAGGGTCTCTCTTTGTTTCTAGTGTCATTCATTCATTCGGTCATTTCATTATTTAATTTCCTTCTTCCTTTCCTCTCTGCCTCCTCCTCTGCATTCCTGCGTACCTCTTCTGTATTTTCCTGCCAACATGTGTTAAGTGCCTGCTGTATTATTTGCCAGAAATACAAAAGAGTAAAAAAAAATAAAAGTTCTTGCATCACAGGATTTCTTATAGCTTAAGGGAAGGGTTGAGGGAAGAGGAACTAATATGTATTAAACCATCAAATATGTTTTCTGCCTTATACTGTGTGTATGGTTGTCCCATTTAACCCTCCTAACAGACTGGTAAGGTATGTATTTCCCCATTTATTGAAAATGAAACTGAGGCTTGGAGAGAGAGAGAATATCCTGGCTAGTAAATGGGAAAGTCATGGTTCAAACCCAGGATTTTGCTGGACTCTGAAGCCTGTTCTGCCTCTCAGGAGACCATGTTGTATAAACTCTAAGTACATGAACAATTTACTGTGAAACACCATGATAAAGGCAGTAATAGTTAAAGGTGCCATCAACCTGCTTTGAAGGGTTAGAGAAGACCTTTGAGGAAGGTACCTTGTGTGAGTATTAAAGGGTGGAAAGGAGGGACTTCCCTGCTGGTCCAGTGGCTAAGACTCCATGTTCCCAATGCAGGGGGCCAGGGTTTGATCCCAGTCTGGAATCTAGATTCCATATGCTGCAACTAAAGACCCTGCAACTAAGACCTGGCACAGCCAAATAAATAAATATCAGGGGAAAAAACAAACCCCCAAAACTATGAAAGTGGAAAGGAGTCTTTAGACCCCTTGGTGAGGATGGTCTTTCTCCCAAAAGGTTGAAGAGGAGGTAGAGGTGAGTTGGTCAGATCTTGTAGGCTTTGCTGAGATGCTCAGATTTTATCTGGAGGGCAGTGGACAAAAGCTTTTTAAATGTGGGAGTAACCAAACTAGGTTTGTGTTTTGTATAATCCCTCTGGAGGGGCCCTTTGGAAATGACTTGGAACAAAGCTAGAGTGGAGTTAAGGAGACAACTGAGATGTGATAGGGTGGGAAGGAGGTGGGGCTTGGGAGAGGATTAGGGGGAGGGTGCAGACATCGACTCCCTTTCCTTGTCTGCAGGCTCACATTTGCCCTTGATTTGGGGCCTTGGGGTCCCCCAGATGCATGCTTCCATTTGAAGGCCAGCTTCCACGCCAGGCAGGCTGAGATAAGTGACAGATTTGCATTGTCAGGAAAGGATGGTGTGATGAGACAGTGTAAGAACCTTGAACTAGCACTTGTAAAACTTAGGGTCCACTTCTGGTTGTTTGACCTTGGGTTGGATACTGAATCTCTTTAGAGCCTCTTGGTGGCTTCATGCTGTTTGATTCCTTCGGCTGAAGTACCCAAATGCCCAGATGTCGGAGCTTTCTCGCTCCCATTGGGGTGGTAGTGGCCTGAGGTGGGGCAAGCTCCGCTTTCCTATGGAGTCTGTTTTGACTTAAATTGTGTAGATTTTGCCTCTGTACCATAATATATTTTCATTTATTAAAAAAATAGTAACACCCTCTTAACTCTGCACTTGTCACAACTGTAGTCAGTTGACTCCATTTTTATCCTAGTTAGAAGCATTTTGTGTTTTCTCTTGGCCATGGATCTTTGCATGTGCTTGCATGCTAAGACGCTTCATTCGTGTTAATACTCTGCGACACTATGGACCATAGGCTGCTAGGTCCGTGGGATTCTCCAGGCAAGAATACTGGAGTGGGTTGGCAGGCGCTCCTCTGGATCTTTGCACAGTTCAGTTCAGTCGCTCAGTCGTGTCCAACTCTTTGCGACCCCATGAATTGCAGCACGCCAGGCCTCCCTGTTCATCACCATCTCTCGGAGTTCACTCAGACTCATGCCCATCAAGTCCGTGATGCCATCCAGCCAGCTCATTTTCTGTCGTCCCCTTCTCCTCCTGCCCCCAATCGCTCCCAGCATCAGAGTCTTTTCCAATGAGTCAACTCTTNGTGTCTTTAGGTGTCAGCTTAAATATCACATTTTCTGAACATGTCCTTCCAGATCTCCAAGACTCGGTAAGTCACCCCTACAATAAGTTCCCACAGGACCTACATTTCTCCTCTCACTGTTTTTGTTGCTGGCTTTTTAAAATTAGCTATAATGGCCAATGCCAGGAAAGACTGAAGGCAAAAGGAGAATGGGGTAGCAAGGGATGACATGGTTAGATGGCATCACTGACTCAATGGACATGAATATGAGCAAACTCCAGGAGATAGTGGAGGACAGAGGAGCCTGGCGGGCTATAGTCCATGAGGTCACAGAGAGTCGGACATGGCTGAGCAACTGAACAACATCATGGCCAAGGATGATGCTCTCGCAGAGCAGAGGCTAGACAGATCTTGGGAAGTAACAAGAAGAATGGTCCACAGGCAGCCACCCAAGGCCAGAGGGACATGAGCCACCCTCTCCCCTTGCTCAGGACTGTCCAAGACTCTAGCAAAGAGCTGGGCATCCCCCACGTTTCCAGGGGGAATGAATCAGTGATATTTATCTGAAATTCTAGAGTGAATCGCTAAATATTTTCTGGACATTTAGAAAAGAACAATCTCCAGTGGAGGTTTGCTAAGAATATAAGACACATGCANTTGACTATATCTCCTATGCTGTACACCTTAATCCCTATCCACTCAGAAACCACTAGTTTTTTCTCTTTGTCTATGATTTTGTTTCTGTTTTATTTGTTCCTTTTTTTAATTTTTTAGGCTCCACATATAAATGAAAACACACATAATTTGTCCTCTGCTGTCTGACTTACTTCACTAAACATAATATCCTTCAGGGCCATCTATGTTGTCAAAATTGTCAAAATTTCCTTCTTTTTATGGTTGAGTATTAGTCCTCTGTGTGTGTGTTTGTATGTGTGTGTGTATCACTTGTTATTTATCCATTCATCTGTTCATGGACACTTAGGATCTAATGCATTCTCTATATTCAGTTCCTATCTATGTTATCTTCTCTAAGAGCAGAAGCCCAAGCCCTTATTTTTAGCTAGATCAACCCAAGACTTGAACTTTTTTATCTTTTAAAAATAGTTTCATACACCCTTTAGAGTTTTCTAATGTTTTAATTTTGTTTAAGAAGTTTGTTCCCTTTCCCTTTCCATTCTCTGGCTTCTTGTGAAAGCAGCTTTGTGCTTCCCTGAAGATTGAAATTTTTATCTAATGCACTGTTTACTGTTATCTGAAGTTCTTAATTCTTCTGATGTATTTTGAAGACTGTTTGATTGCAGCTACATGAAACTGACTATGTTTTGACGTGTCTTCTAAAGACTGAAACTATCTTGGAACTTAAGCTCCCAGCTTAACATATTTTACATTTAGATTTTTCTTCTGTCTTTTCTAAAAGGAACTTTCCAGCTGTTTATTAAATATTTTTAAGTGTACGTATTTTTAATGATTTGTTCTTATATCTGATTTCTCTTAAAATTGATTCTAGTCCTCCAAATTTCTTGAGTCAGATTAATTTTCTCATAAATTTGTTTCTTTCCTCTAGAATGTTTTCCCAGAACCAAATATTGTGATTAAGAATGTTTTCCCAACTTTATTATTTCCTGCTATTCTTTTATGCTTACAATTTTTGTGTGTGTGTGAAGATAAGATGTTTGCTTCTGCGTGGCCTGGTTTGTTCTTATAACTTGGATTTTGAAGACAGTTTCAAAAAGCAAATCATTGCTGGAAAATGGAAATAGACTATTCTTTCTAATTACTCAATTTTAGATGAGTCATGTGACTCACATGTTTTCTGATGCTTTCTTTGTATGACAACCTTTCTTGATGACAACCTTTATGTTCACCTTCTAATAAAAGTGTCTTCTGAAGATAATTGAAGACTGTGTATAATATATTTTGAAAGAAAAATGTTAAATAAATGACGGCTGTTAATTTATTTATACAGTTTAGTACATTTATTAAGCATTTTTATTCAGATAATATTCTTGTTTAGATTCTAGGCTAGGTGTGGTATAGTATGTCTTATACTTAGATAAGAAAAAAATGAGCCTTGAAATTGTACTCAGAAATTTTATAAAGGTTACTGCTCATCAGATGTGCCTACATTTGGCAGGAGAATCTTAATTATTCTTTTCAGAGTGATTCACCTAGTTCAGAAACTTTGTATGACAATACCCAAGGATTTTTATTGAGTCTAAAGTTGTGAAGACTTCACAGGACTGAACCAATAGCATAGAAGTTCCTGAAGAGTTGAATTAAATATAAATCAATCATTAATTAATCCAGTAAGTGGATATTGAGCACCTACTATTGACCAAACACTAAGTTATACATGAACTTTTAAACACAGAGGAATGCTCAGTCAAGTGAGAAAGAGAAAGTCATTAATAAAGAACTGTAATATAAGGGAAATAACATGACAGACAGATGCTCAAGTGCTAGAAGGTGCTTCTGTGGAATCATTAATCCAGAATAAGATTAATGGGTTTTAGGGAGACATATGCCTGTAGGTGATGTCAAGATACAAAGAATGAACTGTGGGATGTGGGTATTGATGAACAGTTGGTTCTTACTAATAAGCCAGTAAGTTATTTCTGAGGGAAATATATGGGACTGATTCTTGCTAACTTTCTGTGTACCAGTTTATTAATTTATAATGAGAAAAGTAACTGCCTGGGTTATGTTCTGCCTGTGTTTGAGCTACATGGGGTAATAAGTCATTATCAGAATTATGTTCTTGATTTAATTTGAGATGTCATTACCAGTGAGAAAGGAACGCCGTTGAAAGTCAAATAATAATCAGAAGGTTGCTGTGTGAGCATCAGATCCATTGAATTTCAGTAAGATGAATAAAAAGTTGCCATTCTGTGTAGCAGTTTCACAATCTTTTTCTAAAAGATTACCTTTTAGAAAATGCAAATGCTCAGTGCTCATTGGCTATAACTCTGCTTTTACAATTTGGATAACATTATCATTAATAAAGAATAAGAATTATTATAATGCATTGCATTTAGTATATTGTGTTCTATTTTAAAGATGGGGAAACTCAGTTTAGAAAATTACTAGCTCTGTAAAGGATTAGGCAATGGCACCCCACTCCAGTGCTCTTGCCTGGAGAATCCCATGGGCGGAGGAGCTGGGTGGGCTGCAGTCCATGGGGTCACTAAGAGTCCGGAACGACTTGAGCGACTTCACTTTCACTTTCATGCATTGGAGAAGGAAATGGCAACCCACTCCAGTGTTCTTGCTTGGAGAATCCCAGGGACGGGGGAGCCTGGTGGGCTGCTGTCTATGGGGTTGCACAGAGTCAGACACGACTGAAGTGACTTAGCAGCAGCAGTAGCAACTCTGTAAAAAATAAAAAGAAAATTGCTAGTTCACTGATATTAGGGAGGTTATTTCCACTGTCTGGTGCTCGGTTTCTTCTTCTATAAAATGAAGATGATGTTAATTTATGCTAATATTGATAATACTAATAGCATATAATAATAATATTGTTAGTGAATGTGACACCTTATTGCACATAGAAAGCACCATGTAAGTCATAATAATACTTAGTATTATTATAACTAAGAGAAAACAGAAAGAAAATGAAACTAGAACATTAGTTTTTAATGTGAGAATTGCTAATTTTAAGAAGCTAGCAGATAGTTTAGTTCCTAATTTTGATTCTTGAATGTTTGTTAAAACTGGCCCAATTTCCTCTTAATTTCTCCATTCTTCCATTTTTTCCTTCAGTAGTGCTTCCTGACTGATTCAGATATGCAAACTTTAACAACTCAGTTTCTTTTCAATATGCAGTTCTAGTGTGCCTGAATTAAGCACAAACACACACACATATAGACATACAATTCTTAGCTACAGACAGTTAAAATTATAGAAAGCTTTCATATTCATGTGTTTGTCCCCCAATTATTATTTTTTTTCTTGCTGCTGACACCATTAACCACTGTGAAATTTATAAAAGTAGGTATGGTCTGGTTTGATATTTGCAGAGTTTTGTGGACTAGGATTGAATATCTAATTTTGATTTAGTCTCAGAAACTTTCTGTAAAATTGTGTAAATATATATATATATATATGTCCCTGTCTCTTATACACATCTTGCCATAANAAGCAGAAAGCATTATACTCTTTTACCTTTAAGTCTCAGTATCACACTTAAAGGGCTTTCTGGGTGACAATGCAGGAGACACAGGAAACACGGGTTCGAATGCTGGGTCGGGAAGATTCCCTGGAGGAGGGCATGGCAATCCACACAAGTATTCATGCCTGGAGAATCCCATGGATTCATGGCCATGGAGAATCCTAGAGGAGCCTGATGAGGTATGATCCATGGGGTCACAAGAGTCGGACGTGGCTGAAGTGACAGCAGCAGCAGCATCGTACCTAAAACAAGAATATTCTGTAATATAACCACAGTACAATTATCAAAATTTGGAAGTTAACTTTGATACNCCTAGAGGAGCCTGATGAGGTATGATCCATGGGGTCACAAGAGTCGGACGTGGCTGAAGTGACAGCAGCAGCAGCATCGTACCTAAAACAAGAATATTCTGTAATATAACCACAGTACAATTATCAAAATTTGGAAGTTAACTTTGATACACTCATATTATCCATCTACAGATATTAAAATTTTATCCATTGTCCCACCAATGTCTTGTATGGAAAAAGCACTTATCTGGCCCAGAATTCAATTCAGAATCACACACTGCATTTACACACCATGTACCACGTTCTTTTTCTATCCTAGTCTTCTTTATCCTAGTCTTCTTTATCATTCATGGAGAGTGAATTTTTGAAGTGCATGTACCAGCAGTTCACAGAACGTCCCTCAACGTGGTTTCGTCTGATGTTTCCGTGTGATTAGATTTGTAATGTGCATTTTTGTCAGGAATACACAGATGGAGTGATGTGTTCTCCTCAGTGCAGCACATCTCATTATTGACCAGGGAATATTTGCGGAAACTAATGCATGTGGCTGGGGATTTTTATTTTGGCCAGCTGAAAAATTAATTCTGTTATCTCACTAACACTTTGTGGGTTATAACATTCAATAGATACTCCAGACACACTTGTAAAGTCTTCTGATTTTCATGAAATGTTGTCTTCAATCCACCCCGCTATAGAATCAAAGGAGTATTCTTCAGCACTGTGAGTTTTATTTTCACTTTCCGTATCAGAGTCAATCACTACAGTTATTTTTTTTGTCTTTGTGTTGGTCTAATAATCACATTGTCTGACTCAGAACTATATTCTGAAAAACTATCATCTTCTGAGACCCTATTATATATGTTGCTCAGACAATAAAAGAATGTATTTTCATAAAATTCACTGAAAAATGCTTCTTTCCTCAAGATCTCATGATGCATCATATTTTAAAATTTTACATTTATAATATGCACAAGATTGGAGCAAAAATATGAACAGCAACAATCATAAGTTATATAATGAAACTTTGGTCAATTTTAAGCGCTAACAACTTTGCGCAGTGGTGTTAATTGTCTCTCTCTGAAAGCATATTGATAGGTCTCCAATCAATAAGGTTCACATAATGAAAGGCATATTGATAGGAGTCTAGTCAATAATGTGATATCAGGAAACACTTGGTCATGCTTTCTTTCTTCCCAACCACTGGGTTAGACTTGCACCAGCCATATTTCTCCACTGAAAAGTTACTTTTCCTATTCATAGTGAACGAATGGGCTTTTCTGGGGGCTCAGTGGTAAGAAATCCACCTGCCAACTCAGGAGATCCGAGTGTGACCCTTGGGTTGGGAAGATTCTCTGAAGGAGGAAATGGCAGCCCATTCCAGTATTCTTGCTGGACAGAGGAGCCTGGCGGGCTATAGTTCACTGGGTTGCAAAGAGTCAAACATGACTCAGTGACTAAACAAAACAACAACAATGAATAGTTATCTTATGAGGAGATTAAAAGAATGTGGGCAAGTGCCATTGCTCATCACATTTTTGCCCACTTGTTTTAGCATCCTTGGAGACTTTTATCTAGAGCAATTATTACTATAGTATTTGCCAAATAGCAATATTCTAACTCAATTTCTTTTATATTTAGCTGAAATTTTTCTGTAAGGGAGAGCTTTTCTTCCGCAACATTATTATTTTTTTCATTTACATGTTTATCTTACTGAAAACTCAAGGGTTCTTTTTTATTCTATAGGTTACTATGTTTTTTATTTTGTTGCTCAAATTATTCCGTATTTGATTAGTGGAAGCCCCTTCAAGTTAGCATGTATTCTTTTCACAAGAATCTCGTTTTGTGTTATCTATGCCCAGCCCTGGAATCAGCCATTTCTCCAAGGAGCCATTTTACTGGGGAATGTGTTTTATTTAATTGTAAAGTGCAGTTTATTCTTTTTCTTTTTCAGCAATAACTGAGCATCCATTATATTTAAGGCAGTGAATGTGGTACTCTGGAAGCTCAAGATGAGATTCTTTACCCCAAGGAGTTTTTATCTTAAAGGAAAAATAAGGCATATACACAAATCCCCATATAAGAGAGAAATGATGCATCTGAAAAAGGTTAATATGANATCCCCAATTTCTTAAAAAAAGAGATGATATTGACTGCAGACTATCATTGGAATGAATTAGCGATCAGCTCACAAAAAGGAGCTATGCAAGATCTGACCCAAACTAGTGCACAGCAGGTGAGGAGGTCTCTGTCCACAGGGACCCTCAAAGTTGGGAGTGTATCTATGAGCTTCTGAGGTCCTTCTTCAGAGGAAAGAGTGATGTAGTGAGTCTCATTACTAGACAGAGAAGTTGAGTGATACATTCCATGGAGGACCATGTGAACATTTCTAACATCAGTAGCTGTTGTGAGGAGTATTCAGTGAAATATCAGCAGCAGCCACACAACAAACTGTGTTAAGTAATAATGAATTGTATTCAGATGTTACTTTCTCTTAAGTAGTAAGAACAGAGGAAATTTCCTGACAGTCCAGTGTTTAGGGCTCCATGCTCTCACTGCAGAAGGCACAGGTTTCATCCCTGGTGAAGGAACTAAGATCGTAGTTCTTGGCCAAAAAGAGAGAGAGAGAGAGAGAAAGCAGAATGCAAGCACAGAGATTTAACATTATTACCGAGCTGCCAAGAAGGGATGTGAAGTGGTCTGCTGGATTACTAAGGATAGATGTTGAAACTCATTTCATTAGTTTTCTATGTAGTTTTCCTTTTTTCAAAAAAAGAGGAAGAGGTAGAACAATCTCTCAATTAATCAATTATCCTATACACTAATGGCAAAGAGAGATCACCGATAGGATAAAGAACTTCCATTTGATTTCCCCTTCCTCTATCAGTGGTCTAATTTTCCCCGTGATTTCCCCTTTCTCTATCAGTGGTCTAATTTTCTTCTTTATTGGCATCATTTATTGTGGTCTAATCAACGTATCTGTGCAGAGAGCAGTCAGCCCCTCCTCTCTAGGTGCACGGCTACTGGGTTCAGCCTGCCCAAGTGCCTGATGGCTTGTTCTCAGGATGGATTCATTGAACCCTACAGATCTCACAGACCTTTACATATTCCTGATCAATATCAAGGCTTCCTTCTCGCTTCTCTGCCTGGTGCAAACCCTGAACCCGATCGCTGCAGCTTCTCCAGCAAAGGCTTCAGTCTCCTGAGGTCGCCTGCCTGCTCCTCTCTTGTGGGCATGTCAGCTGTCTCCATGGCGCAGCCTGCGGCTCGTGACACTCATGCAAAAGTCTGGAGTCGTGGACTTGGAGGCTACACAGATTCCTTTCCTGTGCCATCCACGCTCTCTCAGCTGTGTGTCACAGGGAGATCTGTCCACCTGTGAACACCTACACACATTCCAAGTCTCAGTTTAAAGGTCAGCTACTCCGCGGAGCCCTCCTTGGAACAACTCCTCTTCCTTTCCTTAAGCTCCTTGCACAATGAAAACTTTTTGTAATAGTTTGGTTCCCCCTATAGAACTGTAAGTGCCTTGAGGGCAGTTACTGTGTCTCATCTCTGTGTGGTAATAGTGTGCAGTAGATGCCTGGTAAATAATTGTCAAAGAAGTTAATTATAGTGAGCATCTATCATAAGAGATATCAAGGAGATAAAAGGAAGCAAAACACAGTACCCCTATGTTAGTATGCTTCCTGTTTTTGTATACAAATTTATCAGTTGGCCCAATAATATCCTCGACAGCATAAATGTTTCTACAGGTAGCCCTCACCTTCAGCCTATAAAGGTTCCTGCCCACTGATTGACAGTGGGGGAGTCAGCCTTTAGGCAGATGTCTGCTCTCTCCACCCCTCAGTTGCCAGCATTGGCAACAGAGCAAACTTTCCTTTCACCAACCTGGGCCTCTTTAATGCCTCTTGGGCGGTGAGCAGCCCAACCCTACTTTTTGGTAACAATACTTAGGGATAACTACATGGTAGGCTATTGAAGAATCTTCCTTGGGTTTTAGAAAGCTTGTTCATACTTGAACTGTGACCCTGAAATCTTCTTGTTGGACCAACTCCTTGAAATTCTTCTGGTACTGAAAAAATGCCACAAGAATGACCATTTTCATGCAGCCATGCCCAACACTTTGGTGGGACTCACCTGAGGAATGCAAAGCATCCTATGAGGCCCTTTTGCGTTTAGGTAAAGTGAGTGCTTAACCTTGGAGTCTGTGGNGAAGAATCTTCCTTGGGTTTTAGAAAGCTTGTTCATACTTGAACTGTGACCCTGAAATCTTCTTGTTGGACCAACTCCTTGAAATTCTTCTGGTACTGAAAAAATGCCACAAGAATGACCATTTTCATGCAGCCATGCCCAACACTTTGGTGGGACTCACCCGAGGAATGCAAAGCATCCTATGAGGCCCTTTTGGGGCAGGCTCTAACTTATTTCTGTGCTCCCATTGTTGAATGAATTAATTAAAGATCAAATTCTAAACTGATTAGTGTGGGTACCCATCTGCAGGGTTGATATGAAGGTTATTTTTTTTTTGAAGGCTATTTTAAACAAGATATTTGAGACCCAGCAGATGCAGAAAGAAGCTTTTTTGGAGCATCTTGTATCTGAATAAAAGCAGAATCTTCTGAGGTTAAAGTTGCTATAAATCCACTTATGGGAGTTTTACAGCCTGGGAAAAGATAGACCACTCATATTTGCATAGACAGATATATCACAAATTATTTTCCATCTCATTTATTCCCTTAAAAATCTCATTTATTTCCTGTAGAATCCCTATTTGCTCCCCCCCCACACACACACTAAGTTCAATTCAGTTCAGTCACTCAGTCATGTCCAACTCTTTGTGACCCCATGGGCTGCAGCATGTCAGGCTTCCCTGTCCATCACCAACTCCTGGAGCTTACTCAAACTCATGTCCATTGAGTCAGTGATGCCATCCAACCATCTCATACTCTGTTGTTCCCTTCTCCTCTCACCTTCAATCTTTCCCAGCATCAGGGTTTTTTTTAGTGATTCAGTTCTTCACATCAGGTGGCCAAAATATTGGAGTTCAGCTTCAACATCAGTCCTTCCGATGAAATTCAGAACTGATTTCCTTTAGGATGGACTGGTTGGATCTCCTTGCAGTCCAAGGGACTCTCAAAAGTCTTCTCCAACACCACAGTTCGAAAGCATCAATTCTTTGGTGCTCAGCTTTCTTTATAGTCCAACTCCCACATCCATACATGACTACTGGAAAAACCATAGCTTTGACTAGATGGACCCTTGTTGGCAAAGTAATGTCTGTGCTTTTTAATATGCTATCTAGGTTGGTCATAGCTTTTCTTCCAAGGAGCAACTGTCTTTTAATTTCATGGCTGCAATCACCATCTGCAGTGATTTTGGAGCCCCCCCAAATAAAATCTCCCATCATTTTCATTGTTTCCCCATCAATTTGCATGAGGTGATGGAAGTGGATGCCATGATCTTAGTTTTCTGAATGATGAGTTTTAAGCCAACTTTTCACTCTCCTCTTTCACTTTCATCAAGAGGCTCTTTAGTTCTTTACTTTCTACCATAATGGTGGTGTCATCTGTGTATCTGAGGTTATTGATATTTCTCCTGGCAATCTTGAATCCAGTTTGTGCTTCATCCAGATCACTGCATGACAGGCCAGTGAATCCAAGAGATGAGGCATTGAGTCAAAGAATATGACTTTATTTGAGAATATGGCTGACTAATGTCTCAAAATAATTATCTTCCTTTGGTCTGGATGTCAGGTTTCTTTGTGGATCAGAGATGGGGAAGGTGAATAAACAAGGTAAAAAGGCCTGCAAGTGTTTCTAGAATGGCAAGTCTCGGGCAGGGCGATGTGTTAATTTCTTCCTTCTTGCCATCTGTAGGTAGACAGGGTTCTGAACAAGGCACTTTATTTTAACAGTCAGGCAGAGGGGCAGGATTCTCTAAACATGGATGTCACAGTCACCAGGGATTTTAGCTCTCCAATGTGAACTGGTGAGCCCTAAGGGCACCCAGCAAAGAAGAATAACTGTGGTCTGGCAGCCATCAGACTGAAGCCACTCCCTACGGCGAGCCTGAAGGGAACTCAGGATGTGAACAACAAAGGATACTGGCCCAGGATAGCTGAGATGCTTATGAAAGGAATGATGTCAGTGAGCCCACTCTGAATTTTCCTATACATAGAAAAGCACTAAATTCCTTAACTTGGGACATCCAGTTTTCTTTAATTAACAATAATCTTTTCATGTCCACACTACCTGCCCTTTGCTGCAAAACTATACAACCTGGCTCCTCCCCTCACCTCCTCAGAGTAGTTCTCTCAGGGTTACTTGGGATACTATCTCCTGGGCTTGAAGTCCTGAATATTTCTGCTGAATAAAACTTAGCTCTCAACTTTTAGGTTGTGAATATTTTGCAATATAGACATATATATGTGTATGTGCTCAGTCGTGTCCAACTCTTTGCAACCCCATGGACTCTAGCCTGCCATGGAATTTTCCTCCTTTGCCCATGGAATTTTTCAGTCAAGAATACTGGAGTGGGGTGCCATTTCCTACTCCAGGGGATCTTCCTGACCCAGGGATCCAACTCATCTCCTGCACTGGCAGGCAGATTCTTACCATATAGCTCCCCACAGATATATTAGTAGGGGGTTTCCCTCGTGACTTTGTGGTAAACAACCCGCCTGCAATGTCGGAGATGCAAATTCGATCCCTGGGATGGAAAGACACCCTGGAGGAGGAAATGGTACCAACTCCAGTATTCTTGACTGGGAAATCACATAGACAGAGGACCCTGGCAGGCTGCAGACCATGGGATCGCAGAAGAGTTGGGCAAGGTTTAGTGAATAAACAACAACAATAACAACAAATATATATGTGTGTGTGTGCTTCCCGGGTGGCATTAGTGGTAAAGAATATATATACATACATATATACATATACATACACACACATATGTCTGAGTCACTTTGTTATACACCTAAAACTAACACCATAATGTAAACCAACTATATCTTAAAAGCAAATAATAAAAATAAAATTGTCTTCCAGCAAGTACAGGTCTGTTTCTGGGAGGAAAGTCTATTGCCAAGAAATATGATGTTCTCTATTTCTTCTCTAAAGGAGATTTTGCATTGGCTTTTCTCAAGTTCCTCTCCTCCACTCTGGCCTATGGAAGGATAGGTCACTGTAGATAAGATCGGCCACACACCCTTCTTCATCAGCTCAGGAGTATAGAAGTGGCCAGAACTGGGTGAGTCACACAGAGGCTTCCTTCTCCTCTGTGTTCAGGTACTCATCCCTTCTCCAGATCTAGGGATCCTTCCAGTTGGGGGCAACTGGACACCTCTTTCCCTCTTGCCTTTCCCCTTGCAGAGGTGCTGGTGAGAGATGTGGAATTCTGGCCAAAGCAGCTCCAGGACTTGTGGGAAGAGAAAGAACCTTCCTTTTTCTCTCCTTCCTGTGATCATATGCAATGTGCCTTTTGCTAAACTCATGGCAACTCACTCCAGTACTCTTGCCTGGCAAATCCCATGGACAGAGGAGCCTGGTAGGCTGCAGTCCATGGGGTCGCTAGGAGTCGGACACGACTGAGAGACTTCACTTTCACTTTTCACTTTCATGCATTGGAGAAGAAAATGGCAACCCACTCCAGTATTCTTGCCTGGAGGATCCCAAGGATGGGGGAGCCTGGTGGGCTGCTGTCTATGGGGTCTCACAGAGTCGGACATGACTGAAGCGACTTAGCAGCAGCAGCAAGGGCTATTTAGTGCAGAACAAAGACTTGGTTGGGGTTCAAGCATCAGTGTTATAGTGACTTTCTCTGCTGCTTATAGAAAGAAAGTTTCTTATTGGCAAAAGCTCACTCTCCCTAGCAGCCGTCAGAGAGAGTGCCCTGGGCAAATTCCCAATTCTTTCCTAACATGACCTTGTTTTCCTGTGGACTGAGACCAAGATGTTCTTCCCCCACTGCTCTTCTTGAAACCCAAACCCCCTTTTAATTTGTATAAGGTCCACATCCCTGGGATAGACTGATTTCAGAAACTATTTTCTCTCTCAGAGACCAAGCTAGAGACTTAGGTAAGAAGTCCAATAGTTGGTTTCAGAGGCTGCTTCTGCTTGAGGGTTTGAGAAGGGGGTTCCAGAATGACTGAGATTAGCCTGAGAATCAGGCTGGGCAGACATGAGCAGTGGGTAGAGCTGGGGTCAGGAATGGAGCATGCAGGCTGCAGAGAACCCGTGAGGCTGGAGAAGGGGCAACACCCTGGCTGGGGGGGCTCAAATCTCTCTTAGGAACATAGTGGTGTCCTTTATGGTGTGGTGTAAGACACAAGACAGGAGCTGAGCTTCCCTTGTGTTGGAGGACAAGAGGACTCCATCAACTGTGATCCTCGGTGAATACTGGGTGGTTATTTCAGGGGTACAACTTGTCTTACTCAAAATCTGGCTTATTTATTTAATGGTTTATTCACAAGAATCACCTAATAAGCTGCATGAGTGTATTTTATTTTCCAAATATATTTCATATCAAAAGAACTTATTTATTCAAAGACAAGACTGCTAGGATTTTAGGTCATTTCTGAGGTTACCACCTAGAGAGGAGGAGGACCCCTCTGTAGGAAGTGGGTGTCAAATGTTTGTGGGAAGAGTATATGTGAGTATCTCCTTACTAGAAAAACTCTTAGGAGGACAGACATCTTCCCGGTTGACTGTAAGCCAGGGAGGCTACAGGTGAGAGCTGGGGTTCTCTTTCTAAGGCGATGCTTTTCCTCATCTCCCCCTTTTCTGATTCAGATTCCTGGAGGGGAGTGAGGTCATCATGGCTCTGAAGTCTTTAGTTGCGTTGCCACTGCTGGTCCTGGTGCTGCTGCTGGTGCGGGTCCAGCCTTCCCTGGGCAAGGAATCTGCAGCTGCCAAGTTCGAGCGGCAGCACATGGACTCTGGCAGCTCTCCCAGCAGCAGCTCCAACTGCTGCAACCTGATGATGTTCTGCTGGAAGATGACTCAGGTGAAATGCAAGCCAGTGAACACCTTTGTGCCTGAGTCCCTGGCCGATGTCAAGGCCGTGTGCTCCCAGAAGAAAGTTGCCTGCAAGAATGGGCAGACCAACTGCTACCAGAGCAACTCCGCCATGCGCATCACACACTGCCGCCAGACTGGCAGCTCCAAGTACCCCAGCTGCGCCTACAAGACCACCCGGGTGGAGAAACGCATCATAGTGGCTTGTGAGGGAAAACCGTACTTGCCAGTCCACTTTGATGCTTCAGTGTAGGTATCCACCTGAGGCCAGAGTAGTGAGATGCACCACTTCATCACAAAGGCATCTACCTCTCCCTGTTTCCTTGCCCTGGGGGCAACAACTCAAGGTAGTTAAGGCTTTTATCCCTGCAACCCCACCACATACACACACCAACCCACCCATGTTTCCCTGGCCTGAGGGCAATAACTCAAGCTGGTTAGGGCTCTTATCCAACATACACATGCTCCCCTGGCCTTAGGCTTGCCCCTGTGTAGTTTGTGGGGTGAGGAGTGGGTTGTAATATGGGACCCATGTTGACCTAATCACTGCTACTTTCAATAAAACACACTTGCAGCCACCTGAATTACTGACGCTGTCCCCGTGCATGAGGGCTTCCGTGGTTGTGGTGCATAGGCTTAGTTGCTCCAGGGCATGTGGAATCTTCCTGACCCAGTGATCGAACTCCTATCCCCTGCACTGACAGGCAGTGTACTCCCTGCAGTAATTCCCTGCATTGACAGGCAGAGCCACCAGGGATGTCCCCATTCTCCTTTTTTTGCGGAGCTATTGCCAAATCAGGAAGATGCTTCTTTCTTACTTGGAAACTTGGATCTCTCCTTTCAGAGGCTAGAAAGGACTTCAGAGATCACCAAAGGAGGGGATGATAAGTAGATTTCAGCTTGTGGATCAACTCTAAGTGGAAGTGCCTGCCTAGAATGCTGTAGAAAAATGCCTAAACAGTGATGTGATGGAGCAGTCGTCTCCACCAAAGGCTTGAGGGAGGGGATGGTGTTTGTGTCATCCATCGGCCATCCCTGACCCTTTGAAACCCCTGCCTTTTACAGGAGGGCACCCTGACTCTTAGAGAGGTTAAGTGAACTGCTCCTGGCATCTGTTAGTGCCTGACTGAGACCAGACCCCATGTGTCCTGGCCACTCAGGTGTTGCTCCTTCCACTACTGGAGTCTGCTGCAAGGGGGAAATCCCCCATCTCCCTCCTTCACGGAGAGCTGTGGAGTCGCAGTTTTCTCTGCCTGAGCTGTTGGTAGCTGTCACAGGTTTCCCGTGCACTGCTACTCAGTTCTCCGCAACCCTGGCTTCCATCATTGAAAAGACTAGACTCGGCTTCTGTCAGCATGTAATCCTTTCATATGACCCTCTGTGCACANGAAACTCCAATATTTTGGCCACCTGATGTGAAGAGCTGACTCATCTGAAAAGACCCTGATGCTGGGAAAGGTTGAAGGCAGGAGGAGAAGGGGACAACAAAGCATGAGATGGTTAGATGGAATCACTGACTCAATGGTCATGAGTTTGAGTGAACTCCGGGAGTTGGTGATGGACAGGGAGGCCTGGCATGCAAATAAATATTAAAAAGAACAAACTAAAATTTGGTCAGTTACTTAGAAACCAACAATTGAAAATATAATTCTAATTCTAGGGACTTCCCTAGGGTAACAAGTGGAGCTAGTGGTAAAGAACCCACCTGCCTATGGGAGTAGACTCAAGAGATGTAAGATTGAACCTGCCTGGGTCCACCCCTAGGTCAAGAAGTTTCCTTGGAAGGGGACATGGCAACCCACTCCAGTATTCCTGCCTGGAGAATCCCATGGACAGAGGAGCCTGGCAGGCTACATTCTATAAGGTTGCAAAGTATGGTACACCACTGAAGCGACTTAGCATGCTTAGTTACAAACGGTAACTAAGACTCCACACTTTGAGGGGACACAGGTTTGATCCTTTGTCATGAGACTAAGATCCCATATGCCAAGTAATGAATATATGTGTATACATATATAGTACATGTACACACACATACACACATATAAACTCTAACAACACTTTAAGCATATTTCTTGTTAGAGGTATCAGTTCAGTTCAGTCACTGAGTCATGTCTGACTTTTTATGACCCCATGGACTGCAGCATGCCAGGTTTCCCTGTCCATCAGCAATTCCCTGAGCTTGCTCAAACTCATGAACATTGAGTCAGTAATGCCATCCAACCATCTAATCCTCTGTCATTCACTTCTCCTCCTGCCTTCAATCTTTTCCAGCATCAGGGTCTTTTCCAAGGTGTCAGTTCTTTGAATCAGGTAGCCAAATTACTGGACCTTCAGCTTCAGCATCAGCCCTTCCAATGAATATACAGGACTGATTTCCTTTAGGATCGACTGGTTTGATNAATCTTTTCCAGCATCAGGGTCTTTTCCAAGGTGTCAGTTCTTTGAATCAGGTAGCCAAATTACTGGACCTTCAGCTTCAGCATCAGCCCTTCCAATGAATATACAGGACTGATTTCCTTTAGGATCGACTGGTTTGATCTCCTTGCTGACCAAGGGACTCTCAAGAGTCTTCTCCAACACCACAGCTCAAAAGCATCAGTTCTTCAGCGCTCAGCTTTCTTTATGGGCCAACTCTCACATCTATACTTGACTACTGGAAAAACTATAGTTTTGACAAGGTGGACCTTTGTTGGTAATATCTCTCCTTTTTAATATGTTGTGTAGGTTTGTCATAACTTTTCTTCCAAGAAGCAACTGTCTTTTAATTTCATGGCTGCAGTTACCATCTGCAGTGATTTTAGAGCTCCCAAAAATAAAGTCTGTCACTGCTTCCATTATTTCCCCATCTATTTGCCATGAAGTGATGGGACTGGATATCATGATCTTAGTTTTTTGAATGTTGAGTTTTAAGCCAACTTTTTTACTGTCCTCTTTTGCTTTCATTAAGAGGCTCTTAGTTCCTCTTCACTTTCTGCCATAGGATGATGATGTCTGCATTATCTGAGGTTATTGATATTTCTCTTGGCAATTTTGATTCCAGCTTGTTCTTCATCCAGTCCAGCAATTCGCATGATATACTCTGCATATAAGTTAAATAAGCAAGGTGACAATATACAGCCTTGATGGACTGCTTTCCCATTTGGAACCAGTCTCTGTTCCATGTCCAGTTTTAACTGCTGCTTCTTGACCTGCATACACGTTTCTCAGGAGGCAGGTCAGGTGGTCTGGTATTCCCATCTCATTAAGAATATTCCATAGTTTGTTGTGATCTACACAGTCAAAGGCTTTAGCATAGTCAATGAAGAAGTAGACATTCTTCTGGAATTCTCTCACTTTTTCCATGGTCCAATGGATGTTGGCAATTTGATCTCTGGTTCCTCTGCCTTTTCTAAATCAGCTTGAACATCTGGAAGTTCTCAGTTCATGTCTGTTGAAGTCTCGCTTGGAGAATTTTGAGCATTACTTTGCTAGTATGTGAAATGAGTGCATTTGTGCAGTAGTTTGAACATTCTTTGGCATTGCCCTTCTTTGGAATTAGAATGAAAACTTCCATTTTCCAGTCCTGTGGCCACTGCTGAGTTTTCCAAATTTGCTGGCATATTGAGTGCAGCACTTTCANCCAGTCTATCCTAAAGGAGATCATTCCTGGGTGTTCATTGGAAGGACTGATGTTGAAGCTGAAACTCCAGAACTTTGGCCACCTGATGCAGAGAGCTGACTCATTGGAAAAGACTTTGATGCTGGGAAAGATTGAGGGCAGGAGGAGAAGGGGATGACAGAGGATGAGACGGTTGGATGGCAACAACGACTCGATGGACATGGGTTTGGGTGGACTCCGGGAGTTGGTGGTAGTCGACAGGGAAGCCTGGTGTGCTGTGTTTCATGGGGTCGCAAAGAGTCAGACACGACTGAGCAACTGAACGGAACTGAATTGAATTGAATCTGTGCAGAGAGCAGTCAGCCCATCCTCTCTGGGTGCACGGCCAGTGAGTACAGCCTGCTCAGGGGTGCCTGACGGCTTGTTCTCAGGATGGATTCATTGAACCTTAACAATCTTACAAAACTCTACATGTTCCTGATCAATATCAAGGCTTCCTTCTCATTTCTCTGCCTGAGTGATGCAAACCCTGAACCTGCCTCTGCCCCAACACTAGTTTCTCCAGCAAAGGCTTCAGTCTCATGAGGTCACCCGCCTCCTCCTCTCTCTTGTGTGCATGTGAGCTGTCTCCATGGCTCAGCCTGCGGCTCGTGTCACTCATGCGAAAGTCTGGAGTTGTGGACCTGGAGGCTACACAGATTCCTTTCCTGTGCCATCTACCCTCTCTCAACTGTGTATCATAAGGAGACCTGTCCACCTGTGAACACTTACACACATTCCAAGTTTCAGTTTAAGGGTCAGCTACTCTGTGGTGCCTTCCTTGGAACAATTCCTATTCCTTTATGCTCCTTGCACATTGAAAACTGTAATAGTCTGGCTCTCCCTATTAACTGTAAGTGCCTTGAGGGAAGGTACTGTGTCTCATCTCTGTATGTTAATAAGGACTAGTGTGTAATAGATGTCTGGTAAATAGTTGTCAAAGAAGTTAATTATAGTGCACATCTATCATAAGAGAAGTCAGTGAAGTAAAAGGAAGTATAACTCCATATCTTTATGTTAGTTTNGTGCCTTGAGGGAAGGTACTGTGTCTCATCTCTGTATGTTAATAAGGACTAGTGTGTAATAGATGTCTGGTAAATAGTTGTCAAAGAAGTTAATTATAGTGCACATCTATCATAAGAGAAGTCAGTGAAGTAAAAGGAAGTATAACTCCATATCTTTATGTTAGTTTGCTTCTCGTTTAGTTGGAAACAAAATTTACAAAATTCTGAAAATGTAAGGTCACAAAAGCAGAACATAAGCTTCTCGTTTAGTTGGAAACAAAATTTACAAAATTCTGAAAATGTAAGGTCACAAAAGCAGAACATAAGCAGTGCACAATGAGGTTCTGTGGGTTCCGAGGAAGACTAGATCCCTCAGGGCTGAAACAGCCAAGCAAGACTATAGAAGGTCATGGGGTTGTTATTTGGAGTTTGGAGGTGAACAGGATGTGAATGGATGGGCAAGTGTACCCTAGGCAGCAGGAACGGCAAATGATTCAAAAGGAAATTCAGAGAATGGTAAATAGACAACTTTGGCTGGAAGCAGTATATTTAAGCTTGATGCAATACTTTTATCAATCTAGTTTGTATACAGATTTGTCAGTTAGCCCAATAATATCCTTGATAGCATACTTCCCTCTAGTGCAGATTCTAGCCTGAGGTGAATTGTCATATTTATATGTCTCCTTAGGCAATTTTATTCTGTTACATTTCCATACTATTTCTATGTCTTTTAGGTCTTCAAAATTTTTGATACATATGTATGCAATTTAAATGTGCTTTGTTTTCTTGTTAATTTATATTTTGTTTGATTTGCAGGTCTCCAGTCACTGAACCGTAATGGATAGACAAAAAAATTTCTTTCTCTCCTGCATTACCTTCCCATTAGGTTATCATATGTCCCTTCTTCCAATACACAACATTAACACTTGTACTCATTGTATAAAGAAAGTTGAGCGCTAAAGAATTGATGCTTTTGCACTGTGGTTTTGGAGAAGAATCTTGAGAGTCCCTTGGACAGCAAGGAGATCCAACCAGTCCACCCTAAATGAAATCAGTCTTGACTATTCATTGGAAGGACTGATGCTGAAGCTGAAGCTCCAATACTTTGGCCCCCTGATGTGAAGAACTGACTCATTGGAAAAGACCCTGATGCTGGGAAAGATTGAGGGCAGGAGGAGAAGGGGACTGCAGAGGATGAGATGGTTGCATGGCATCACTGACTTGATGGACATGAGTTTGAGCAAGTTCAAACTTGGGGACTTGGGATGGACAAGGAATCCTGGCATGCTGCAATCCATGGGGTCACAAAGTGTCAGACATTGAACTCATTTGCTCACTCTTGTAATATACCTAAAGGAGTTTGAGAAGTATTTGCCCCTATCACTATAATAAATAAGACTACTAAAAATGTTTAGAATATGTTTGCGATTTTTCCCCTACTCCCACCATACTCTGCTTAAGATGGAAGGGTCACAATGAAACCATAAAATCAGAAGAGAGAATGAAAGTGTTGTTGTTTGGTAGTGTGATATGCAGCAAGAGATAACCAAGATGATGTTACTTGTCTTAGGTTATACTGTGGCTCTGGCCTCAAATTTCTGTGTACTCTCAGTCTATAGTTTCTTTTTATTATGTTATATTCCATGAAATCACAGATTAAGAGTTAACTGGGCCTTTAATCAGAAACAGGAAGTTGTTTAGAGGCAGAGGATAACAGACAGATAAGCAGGCCAAGAGGGCAAGAGTGCTCTCTTTTCTTTCTTAAGTTTAACCATTGGGTAAAATGGATGGATGATGAGGAGCATGCCCTAAAGAGCTGGAAAGTCAATGAAAGTTCAGAGCAAACTTTCTGAATGTCTGTCCATCCTACCACTCTCCACTCTGAGTTTCATTTTAGATGCTTTTCTCTGGAAGAGGAGATTCTCTGGAACTTGAGCAAATAGCGGCATCTGCTGCTGCTGCTAAGTCTCTTCAGTCGTGTCTGACTCTGTGCGACCCCACAGATGGCAGCCCATCAGGCTCCCCTGTCCCTGGGGTTCTCCAGGCAAGAACACTGGAGTGGGTTGCCATTTCCTTCTTCAACGCATGAAGTGAAAAGTGAAAATGAAGTCTCTCAGTCGTGTCTGACTCTTAGTGACCACATGGACTGCAGTCCACCAGGCTCCTCCGTCCATGGCATTTTCCAGGCAAGAGTGCTGGAGTGGGTTGCCATTGCCTTCTCCGATAGCAGCATCTCAGAAATGTTAAATAAATATTCCACTGTCCCCTGAGAACTTAATGATTTTATTGTTCTGGTGAATAAGGGCTGCCACTCCAGTCATCTGAGCTGGCTGACCAGCTTTTAGCTTTGAGATGCTAATTTTGCAAGGGTCTGATTTGAAACTGCTGTCAGGCAGCGTCCCCCAGGAGCTAAACAGTCACTCAGGACTCTGGAGAGGCAGTTCAGGAGACAGGGCAGGACAGGGGATGCAGGTATGTTACTGCTTTGAGTCCACTCCCTCCTTCCTGGCTTCTCTTTCTTCTACGACACAGAGCAGAGCATTCAAAGGCAAACTTCTGGGTGCATAGTTTAGACATCTCTTCCTCCAGGCTTCATCCACTTCCTTTGTTTCCTTTTTTCTTTTCCATCCGATTCCCCCACCCCCCACCTCAGACTCAGGCATTGACATGGCTCCCGCCATCACCCCTCTGGAGTTATGCTTGGTCTATACAAAGGGGCCCGATTCTCTCTCAGAGGCATTGCTTTCCACTTGTCAGTGCCTGCTGCACATTCCTCTGATATTAATCTCAGTGTGTCTACAATGACTCATGACCTTCACAGGTGCCCCAAGCCTGGATCTGCCTGCCCTGCGTTTCCTGACATGTCCCCTCTGTTTATGCTGCTCTCTGATTCTACATGAAGACAGAATTTAAAGGCCCGTCAGTTCATCTCTCCCTTCCAAGGAAAAACAGTCATTGTCACTCCTATTAACTCAAAATTGAAACTGAAATTGTGACTCTTAAGGAAACAGTATCAATACTGGTAATAATAACACTACCACAACATCAATTAAGGGCTTACTATGGGCTCTTACTATGGGCTCTAACAGGGTGAATACAAAATTTACTGTCCGAACTGGGACATTTTCAAGAATTGAAAGAAAAGGAGCACTATTATTAATTTTTCCAGGGAGCAGGCATAAATAGAGATCAGATCAGTTCAGTTCAGTTCAGTCGCTCAGTTGTGTCCAACTGTTTGTGACCCCATGAATCACAGCACGCCAGGCCTCCCTAGTTGTAGGCAAACAGGGACATACAGTTCCATAGTTATGAACCACTGTTTCTTGCTATTACCTCACCTGGAAGGAGGCAAGGGAGCTCTCTGGAATCTCTAATCCCATCATGAAGTCTCTGTCTTGACCTAATCACTCCCTAAGGCTCCACCCACCTCCTAATGTCATCATATTGAGAGTTAGGTTTTAATACAAGAACTTTGAGGGAACACGTTCAGTCAGTCAGTTCAGTCAGTTCAGTCGCTCAGTCGTGTCCAACTCTTTGCGACCCCATGAATCACAGCACGCCAGGCCTCCCTGTTCATCACCAACTCCTGGAGTTCACTCAAACTCGTGTCCAATGAGTCAGTGATGCCATCTAGATGTACCATCCTCTGTCGTCCCTTTTTCCTCCTGCCCCCAATCCCTCCCAGCATCAAAGTCTTTTCCAATGAGACAACTCTTCGCATGAGGTNCGGTTTTGGTTTTCTCAGGTGACTGAGAAATTTACCAGAGTGTTGGAGGCCTAGTCTTCACACCATGCAGTGGTCCCATAGGAAAACCCACTCATTAATTAAAATACTTGCACGTCCAGGGGTTGCACATAAGAATCGGCCATTCAGCGACGTGAGCAGCCATGGTGGTCTTACATTGCTGGAGGCAGAGTCTGAGACACATAAGATGAGCTGAAATGACTCTGGGGTGACTCCTGGAGGAGTTAAGCACACAAGGAGCACATGGGCCCACTACCTAAGCTCATTAGTGACTTTTATTCCTGACAAATTCAGCTTAAAATGGGAAACAGAATCTCTCAAAAAGAGAGACAAAGGGGTGTCAGAAAGCCAGCCTCTAACAAACACTAGCCAGATTCATGTACAATAGGTACGCAGCTCATAGTTGCAAGTACCTAGTTAACTGGAGAAATTATACTAAAAGAGATCTCAACCTAAAATGGCCACATTGGGGTTCTTTTGATATTCCAAACTTGATATTTTTTTTGTGTGTGCGCACAATTAGAAAAGGCCGACCATGCTTACTTTGACTGGTATCTAGAAGCTTCTAAAACAGGAAATGATAGAGTAACTTCTTCACCTGTCTCTTATACACATCNGCTTACTTTGACTGGTATCTAGAAGCTTCTAAAACAGGAAATGATAGAGTAACTTCTTCACAGAAAATCAACAAGAAATTGCTTAAAACTATATCAAAATTTTAAAAAGGCTGCTAGCATTGACTTTGCCAGGTCACAGGTCTAGTTGAACTGCGAAGTCACGTTTGACATTTATGCCGTTTGGTTTTTGATTTCTGGGCATCACTTTCCCATTTTGGGGGGCACTCTTGCCACTTGGTTTTTGATTTCTGTTCATCTCTTTGCCTTTTGTTTCATTTGGAGTGTGACTTCTGGCTGATGAAGTTCTGGTTCAGTTTTGTTAATCTTGGTTTGGTTAGTGCACAGACATCTGGTACAAACTGTTTAAGCTAATGTGGAGATTACTCATTGTAAGGTTCCACACTCCACCTGGGAAACGCTTGGGAAAAAAAAAATTTTTTTTGATTGATCAACCTATAGCTATGATCCAGTGACAAGAAAAATGGCTTAAAAATATTAGATCTTTATTGACATATGATAGGAAAATGAACTGAAGTTCCCTTAAGTCCAGGACTTCCTCCTGCAATCAACTGCCTGGGGCTGATGAAACTAAGACCCCTTCTTCCCCAGAGGGACAATCCTTGCTGGGACCAATCTGTCCTTGTTATCAGGGCCAAGTATAGCACTATCAGGTCTAAATTTTGGCTATAAAACTATGGTTACACACACACCAAAAAATACAATTTTTGACAATGTGGTCACAATATTCTTTAGACTCCAGAGGAAGTTTGAAGAAAAAATTGTCTCCTTAAGAATTCTTGCCCTGAGGCAATAACTCCTCCTATAGGGGATGAACAGGGAGGCTTGGTGTGCTGTGGTCCATGGGGTAACAAAGAGTCAGACACTGAGGACTGAACTAAACTGATACCTTTAGACCAGAGCTTTCTGGATCACTTATCTAGACTATATCTAATTCCTGAAACCAAAAGCAAAAAAAAAGAAAGGGGAACAAAGCCTTTTAAAATCCTATTACAACCATTTTTATTTATAACTAAGTTTGGAAAACGAAGCTATAGGATATCCTGTGTCTATTTGGATGTATGTATGTCTCAGTGTGTGTCTTTTTTAAAAAAATAAATTGCTGATTGCTGAGATCAGTTTGTAAATGAGCTCTAATTTGATTGGTCTTAAAAAAAAAGTAAGCACTTACAAATCAAATAATTCTAAATACAAGAGAAATTAACCTAAATGAATTTCANGAGGCTTTTTAGTTCCTCTTCACTTTCTGCCATAAGGGTAATGTCATCTGCATATCTGAGGTTATTAATATTTCTCCAGGCAATCTTGATTCCAGCTTGTGTTTCTTCCAGTCCAGTGTTTCTCATGATGTACTCTGCCTATAAGTTAAATAAGCAGGGTGACAATATACAGCCTTGACATACTCCTTTCATGATTTGGACCCAGTCTGTTGTTCCATTTCCAGTTCCAACTGTTGCTTCCTGACCTGTATATAGGTTTCTCAAGAGGTGGGTCAGGTGTCTGGTATTCCCATCTCTTTCAGAATTTTCCACAGTTTATTGTGATCCACGCAGTCAAAAGCTTTGGCATAGTCAATAAAGTAGAAATAGATGTGTTTCTGGAACTCTCTTGCTTTTTTCATGATCCAGCAGATGTTGGCAATTTGATCTCTGGTTCCTCTGCTTTTTCTAAAACCAGCTTGAACATCAGGGAGTTCACGGCTCACGTATTGCTGAACAGTAAGTTACTTTAATTATCCCCAGTTTACAGGTTAAGAAACAAACTACAGAACTTACAAAATGATCTTTTAAATAGTAAATTAGAACTTCTGTGCATAAGTCTACACTCACCCAGAAGAATGTCAATCAGTTTTTCAGGAATTATTAAAAAGTTGAACCGAATCCACACCCCAAATCCATCCACATATATACATTTAATATACATATTAGTATATAAACACACACACATGCACACAGGTATATGTTTAAATTATCCTTTATGATTTAGAAAAGGCCGAGGAACCAGAGACTAAATTGCCAACGTCTGTTGGATCATGAAAAAAGCAAGAGAGCTCCAGAAAAACACCTACTTCTGCTTTATTGACTATGCCAAAGTCTTTGATTGTATGGATCACAACAAACTGTGGAAAATTTTGAAAGAAATGGGAATACCAGACTACCTGACCTGCCTTCTGAGAAATATGTATGCAGGTCAAGAAGCAAGAGTTAGAACTGGACATGGAACAACAGACTGGGTCCAAATCGGGAAAGGAGTATGTCAAGGCTGTATATTGTCACCCTGCTTATTTAACTTCTATGCAGAGTACATCATGAGAAATGCTGGGCTGGAAGAAGCACAAGCTGGAATCAAGATTGCCGGGAGAAATATCAATAACCTCAGATATGCAGATGACATCACCCTTATGGCAGAAAGTGAAGAAGAGCTAAAGAGCTTCTTGATGAAAGTGAAAGAGGAGATTGAAAAGGTGGCTTAAAAAACAACATTGAGAAAACTAAGATCATGGCATCCACTCCTATCACTTTGTGGCAGACATATGGGGAAACAGTGGAAATAGTGAGAGACTTTATTTTTTTGGGCTCCAAAATCACAGCAGATGATTACCACAGCCATGAAATTAAAAGACAGTTACTCTTTGGAAGAAAAGCTATGACCAACCTAGACAGCATATTAAAAAGCAGAGACATTACTTTGCCAACAAGGGTCTGTCTAGTTAAAGCTATGGTTTTTCCAGTAGTCATGTATGGATGTGAGAGTTGAACTATAAAGAAAGCTGATAGTGAAGAATTGATGCTTTTGAACTGTGGTGTTGGAGAAGACTCTTGAGAGTCCCTTGGACTGCAAGAATGTCCAACCAGTCCATCCTAAAGGAAATCAGTCCTAAATATTCATTGGAAGGACTGAAATATTCATTGGAAGGACTGATGCTGAAACTGAAACTCAAACTCCAATACTTTGGCCACCTGACATGAAGAACTGACTCATTGGAAAAGACTCTGATGCTGGGAAAGATTGAGGGCGGGAGGATAAGGGGATGACAGAGGATGAGATGGTTGAATGGCATCACCGACTCAATGAATATGAGTTTGAGGAGACTGCAGGAGCTGGTGACGGACAGGGAAACCTGGTGTACAGCAGTATATATTAGTGTATAAACACACACACATGCACACAGGTATACGTTTAAATTATCCTTTATGATTTAGAAAAGGCAGAGGAACCAGAGACTAAATTGCCAACATCCGTTGGATCATAGAAAAAGTGAGAGAGTTCCAGAAAATCCTTTACTTCTGCTTTATTCACTATGCCAAAGCCTTTGATGAATGTGAAAGAGGAAGGTGGGGTTGCAAAGAGTCAGACATAACTGAGTAACTGAACTGATTGCTTTGTCAATTATCCAGCCTATCTATTTTACACTGATGAAACTGAGATCTACAGAGGTGAATAATTTTCCCTGAAAACAGCAAACTAGTCATGAAGCTGCAACCAATATATTTACTCTATCCATTCTATTAGCTCTTTTCAAATTCTTCAGAGCAATTTGTGGAGATAAATATCACATTTTATGCATATAAAGAAACTGAAATGGACCAGGTATGTATGTCCTCAGCCTTCCTTTTGTTTGTGGAAAAAATTTAGCCAAAAAATAAGCTAAATCACTGAAATGAGAAAATGCAGAAGCAAAGAACAATAGTCCAATAAGACTGATAAAGTTTAGTCATTAAACACAGTCACGGACTTTTAGCTCCTTCTCAAGGACTATAGGTAAGATTCTGAATCATGTCTTGTGAGTGATCTTTTAGAGACTGAAACTTCCACCAAGTGGAAGAAGTTAACTACACGATGACCAGATTGTAGCCATGAAATAAGCTGTAGAAGTTCTGAAAATTTGTCTCAAGGGAAAGGGAACAAACTGACCTTAGAACAGAAGATTAACTGTACTTAGAAAACAATCAAGATGATGCTGGTCAGACCACGAACAACCNATCGGAGAAGGAAATGGCAACCCACTCCAGTGTTCTTGCCTGGAGAATCCCAGGGACGGTGGAGCCTGGTGGGCTGCCGTCTACGGGGTCACACAGAGTCTGACACGACCGAAGCGACTTAGCAGCACATGACTCTATCCCCTGTAGAAAGCAATTCCAGGGTTACCCAGTATTATTTAATTCATTTTTATATTATTTAATTTATTTCAGTTTTGGCTGCACTGGGTCTTCATTACCCTGCTCGGCTTTCTGTAGTTTTGGCTAGCAGGGGCTATGCTCCGTTGTAGTGGATGGGCTTCACACAGCAGAGGTTTCTTTTGTTGCAGAGCACAGGCTCTGGGCGCATAGGCATCGATAGCTGTGGTCCATGGCTCAGTTGCTCCACCACATGCAGGATGTTCCCAGACCATGTTCTGTCCACTGGCAGGTGGGTTTTAACTACTAAGTCACCAAGAAAGTCTAGCCAGTATTATTTAAACAGGCTTTCTGTGGGAGATCTTATTCCCACCCCATGTGAACACTCACTCACTTACCAAGCACTAACTTAAGTCCTTTGCAGCTTATGCTATTTTGTCTTAATAACAAACCTAAAAGGAACGTGTTATTATCATCCTCATTTTGGAGATGAGGAAACTTGCTCAGTGTTCAACATGCTAAAACAGAATTTGGACTGAGACAGTGTAAACCTAGAGCATGGAGAGATATTTTGATAATTCTCACTCCAGAAGAATTACTATTGTCCTCCATGACACATATATACATATATGGCTGAATCACCTTGCTGTACACCTGAAATTGACACAATGGTGTAACCTGCCTATACTTTAAAGGTGTTATAAATTAAAATAAAATTGTGTACCAGCAAACACAGGACTCTTTCTGGGAGGAAATTCTACTGCTAAGAAATATGAGGTTCTCTACTTCTCCTCAGAACATGAGGTCCATATTGCAAAATTCATGCTTAAATTGAAGAAAGTAGGAAAAAGCACTAGATCATTCAGCTATGTGAAGTGAAATTTGCTCAGTTATTTCCCACTCTTTGTGATCCCCATGGACTACACAGCCCATGGAATTCTCCAGGCCAGAATACTGGAGTGGGTTGCTATTCCCTTCTCCAGAGAATCTTCCCAACGCAGGGATTGAGCCCAGGTCTCCTGTGTCTCCTGCACTGGCAGGTAGATTCTTTACCAGCTGAACCAGCAGGGAAGCCCAAGGATATGGGAGTGGGTAGCCTATTCCCTTCTCCAGTGGATCTTCCCGACCCAGGAATCAAACCAGGGTCTCCTGCATTTTGGGGGATTCTTTACCAGCTGAGCTACCAGGAAATCCCTAAGTCAAATCCTTTATGATTATACAGTAAAGGTGACAAATAGATTCAAAGGGTTAGATCTGGTAGACAGAGTGCCTGAAGAATGATGGATGGAGGTTTGTAGCATTGTACAGGGGGTGGTGACCAATACCATCCCAAAGAAAAAGAAAGGCAAGAAGGAAAGTGGTTGTCTGAGGAGATTTTACAAATAACCGAGGAAAGAAACAAGTGAAAGCCAAGGGAGAAAAGGAAAGATAAAACAACTGAATGTGGAGTACCAGGGAATAGCAAGGAGAGATCAAAAGGCCTTAAATGAACAGTGCAAAGAAATAGAGGAAAACAACAGAATTGGAAAGATTAGAGATCTCTTTAAGAAAATTGGAGATATCAAGGGAACAATTCATGCATGGATAGGCATGACAGAGAACAGAAACAGTAAGGATCTAACAGAAGCAGAAGAAAATAAGAGGTGGCAAGAATACACAGAAGAACAAACAAAAATGGTCTTATTGACCCGAATAATCACGATGATGTGGTCACTCACCTAGAGTCAGACATCCTGGTGTGTGATGTTACGTGGACCTTAGGAAACATTACTATGAACAAAGCTTGTGGAAGTGATGGAATTCCAGCTGAGCCATTTCAAATCCTAAACGAGGATGCTGTTAAAGTGCTGCACTCAATATGCCAGCAAATTTGGAAAAGTCAGCAGTGGGCACAGGACTGGAAAAGGTCATTTTTCATTGTAATCCCAAAGAAAGGCAATGTTAAAGAATGTTCAAACTACTGTATAATTGTATTCATTTCACATGCTAGCAAGGTAATGATCAAAATCCTTCAAGCTGACCTTCAGTGGTATGTGAACTGAGAACTTCCAGATATACTAGCTGGATTTAGAAAAGGTAGAGGAACCAGAGATCAAATTGTCAATATCTGTTGGATCATAGAGAAAGCAAGGGAATTCCAGAAAATACATCTACTTCTACTTCATTGACTAGCCCTTGACTCTGGATCACAGCAACCTGAGGAATACTGTTAAAGAGATGGGAATACCAGACCACCTTACTTTCCTCCTGAGAAACCTCTATGCAGCTCCAGCAGGAACAGTTAGAACTGGATATGGAACAACAGACTGGTTCAAAATTGGGAAAGCAATATGTCGAGGCTGTTTATTGTTACCCTGCTTATTTAACTTACATGTAGAGTACCTCATGCAAAATGCTGGGCTGGATAAAGCTGGAATCAATTTGCTGGGAGAAATATCAACAACCTCAGATGTACAGATGATACCATTTTAATGGCAGGAAGTGAAGAGGAACTAAAGAGCCTCTTGATGTGAAAGAGGAGAGTCAAAAGGTTGGCTTAAAATTCAGCATTAAAAAAGTGATAATCATGGCATCTGGTCCCATCATTTCATAGCGAATAGATGGGGAAAGACTAGTGACAGACTTTATTTTCTTGGGCTCCAAAATCACTGCAGACAGTGACTGCAGCCATGAAATTAAGACANGGCTTAAAATTCAGCATTAAAAAAGTGATAATCATGGCATCTGGTCCCATCATTTCATAGCGAATAGATGGGGAAAGACTAGTGACAGACTTTATTTTCTTGGGCTCCAAAATCACTGCAGACAGTGACTGCAGCCATGAAATTAAGACACTTGCTGCTTGGAAGGGAAGCTATGACAAACCTACACAGCATGTTAAAAAGCAGAGACATCACTTTGGTGACAAAGGTGTATGTAGTCAATGCTACAGTTTTTCCAGTAGTCATGTATGAATGTGAGAGTTGGACCATAAAGAAGGCTGAGCGTTGAAGAACTAATGCTTTCAAATTGTAGTGCTGGAGAAGCCTCTTGAGAATCCCTTGGACTACAAGGAGATCAAAACAGTCAATCCTAAAAGAAATCAACTCTGAATATTCATTTGAAGGACTAATGCTGAAGCTGAAGCTCCAATACTTTGGCCACCTGATGTGAAGAGCTGACCCATTGAAAAAGAGCGTGAAGCTGGGAAAGATTGAAGGCAGGATGAGAAGGCACTGCAGAGGATGAGATGGTTAGACAGCATCACTGACTCAAGGGACATTAATTTTTGAGAACTCCAGGAAATAGTGAAGGACAGTGGAGTCTGGTGTGCTGCAGTCCATGGGGTTGCAGAGTTGGACACAATTTAGCAACTGAACAACAACAAAATTCTTCTCTAAAGGGGATTTTGCATTTTGTCTTATCTCAATTTCCTCTCCTCCACTCTGGCCTGTGTAAGGAGGGGTCACTATAGATAAGATTGGCCACATACCCTCTTTCAATAATCCAGGAGCATAGAAGTGGCCAGAACTGGGTGAGCTCACACAGAGGCTTTCTTTTTCTCTTCTGTGTTCAAGTACTCTTTTCTGGGTACCTCTTTTCTGGGTACCATTCCAGCTGGGTTCCACTGGACACCTCTCCTTGCTCTCCCTGCAGAGGTACTGGTGAGAGATGTGGAATTTTGGCCAAATCAATCAGATTGGTACTGTGCAGGGCCCTGTGGGGCTGCCGGGCACAAGGCCTTTGCAACCTCCATTTCTTTGATTATAGGAAACAGCCTTCTTTCAACCTCCATGACCTTCCCTGAGTTCCAATGGGCAGATTCAAGAAGGGAGGGGATGAGAGACCAGGGAGGCACTAACAGTCAAGAGCAGCCTTGGGGCAAGATTCTGTTTTCCCATCAATGGATACACACAGCAATATCTTTAAGCTATTCTCCAGATTCTGAAACCCCCTCCAGGTGAGATAAGTTAACAGATGATGGTATGTTTGCTGCCCACAAGCATGTAGACCCCAGAGCAGTAAGTTGGTCTTGAAGGTTGATGATGTTGACTCCTACTTACCTCACTCACCGACCCATCGGAAGAATGTCCATGAGCTGATCATGACCTCTTTTCCTATAAAACGTGTCACTATCTTCCCCTAGTTGGTACATTGAGTTTTGAAGGCTTAAACCTGCTATGTCCCTCTTTGCCTGGCAAAACAATAAAGCCATACTTTTCTACTTCACCCAAAACTCTGTCTCTGAGATTTGATTTGGCACTAATGTACAGAGAAGCTAAGCTTTCCTCATCCGATAAGAATGGACATATACTCTACATCAACAGTCCAGTTGTGTTGAAGTTGTCAGGACTGGGTGAGGTCATACAGAGGCTTCTTTCTTCTTCGTGTTCAGGTGGAATCAAGACTGCCAGGAGAAATATCAGAAAGCAAAGAAGAACTGAAGAGCCTCTTGATGAAGGTGAAAGAGAAGAATGAAAAAGCTGGCTTAAAACTCAATATTCAAAAAACTAAGATCATGGCATCCAGTCCCATCACTTCATGGCAAATAGATGGGGAAAAAGTGGAAATAGTGACAGACTTTATTTTCTTGGGCTCTTAAATCACTGCAGATGGTGATTGCAGCCATGAAATTAAAAGATGCTTGATCCTTGGAAGAAAAGCTATGACAAACCTAGACAGCATATTTAAAAGCAGAGATGTTACTTTGCCCACAAAGGTCTATAAAGTCAAAACTATGGTTTTTCCAGGAGTCATGTATGGATGTGAGGGTTGGACCATAAAGAAGGCAGAGTGTCAAAGAATTGATGCTTTTGTTGGAGGAGACTCTTGAGAGTCCCTTGGACTGCAAGGAGATCAAACCGGTCCATCCTAAAGGAAATCAGTCCTGAATATTCATTGGAAGGACTGCTGAAGCTGAAATTCCAGTATTCTGGCCACCTGATGTGAAGAGCCGATTCATTGGAAAAAACCCTGAATCTAGGAAAGATTGAAGGTAGGAGGAGAAGGGGACAACAGAGGATGAGATGGTTGGATGGCATCACTGACTCAACAGACATGAGTTTGAGCAAAACTCCAGGAGATGGTGAAGACAGGAAAACTCGGTATGCTGCAGTCCATGGGGTTGCAAACAGTCAGACATGACTGAGTGACTGAACAATACACTCTTCTCCAGATCTGGGAACTCTTTCAGCTAAGGGCAGCTGGACATCTCTCCCCACTCCATGCAGCCTTCCACCCCAGAGGTGCTGGTGGGAGATGTGGAATTTTGTCCAAAGCAGCTGTTTCCAGGATCATATGTTGTGTTTTTAGCTAACCTCAAAGTGCTATTTAATGCAGATCAAGGACTTGATTGGGGTTTGAATATCAGTGGTTTTCATTGCTGCTTATATTAATAGAAAGAAAGGTTCTTACTGGCAAAGGCTTACTCTCCCCAGTAGCCCCCAAAGAGGGCGCTTTGGGCAGTTCCCCACCCCTTCCTAACATGATCCTGTTTTCTTATGGACCAAGATGCTCCGCCCACCCTGCTCTTCTTGGAAGCCAAGCCCCCTTTCATCTGTATAAGTTCCACATCCCTGGGAGAGACTGACTGCAGAAACTGCCTTCTTTCTCAGAGACCAAGCTAGAGACCCAGGTAAGCAGCCCAAGAAGTGGTTTTAGGAGCTGCTTCTGCTTGAGGGTTTGAAAGGGGAGATCCAGGGTGAGTGAGACTAGCCTGAGAATCGGGCTGGGCAGACGGGAGCAGGGAGCAGAGCTGGGGTCAGGAATGGAGCACGCAGGCTGCAGAGAGCCCACAGGGTTGGAAAAGGAGAAGCCTCCAGGTTGGGGGAGGCTCGATTCTCTCTTAGGAACCCAATGGCATCCTTTATGGTGTGTTGTCAGACACAGGACAGGGACTGAGTTTTCCTTGTGCTGTAGAACAACAGGGTTCTGTCAACTGTGATCCTGGATGAATACTGGTGGTTATCTCAGGGAAGCCTGAAGTCCATGGTGTCACAAAGAGTCAGACAGGACTGAGCAATTGAACAACAACAATCTCAAGGATACAATGTGTCTTACTCAAAATCTGGCTTATTTATTTAATGATTTATTCAAAAGGAACATCTAACTTGCCATGTGAATGCTGGGTACAAAGGTATTTTATTTTTCAAATACATTTCATATCAAAAGACTTTCTGTATTCAAAGACAAGACTGCTAGGATTTTAGGTCATTTCTGGGGTCACCACCTAGAGGGGAGGACGACCCCTCTGTAGGGAGTGGGAATCAAATGTTTGTGGGAAGAGTATATGTGAATGTCTCCTTACTTAGAAAAACTCTTAGGAGGACGGACATCTTTCTGGTTGACTGTAAGCCAGGGAGCCTACAGGTGGGAGCTGGGGTTCTCTTTCTAAGGCGATGCTTTTCCTCCTCTGCCCTTTTTCCCTGGCAGGTTTCTCCAGGGGAGTACCGTCATCATGGCTCTGAAGTCCCTGGTCCTGTTGTCACTGTTGGTCCTGGTGCTGCTGCTGCTGGTGCAGGTCCAGCCTTCCCTGGGCAAGGAGTCTGCGGCCGCCAAGTTCCGGAGGCAGCACATGGACTCCGGCAGCTCCTCCAGCAGCAACTCCAACTATTGCAATCAGATGATGAAGCGCCGGAGGATGACACATGGACGATGCAAGCCAGTGAACACCTTTGTGCACGAGTCCCTGGATGATGTCAAGGCCGTGTGCTCCCAGAAAAACATCACCTGCAAGAATGGGCAGCCCAACTGCTACCAGAGCAACTCCACCATGAACATCACAGACTGCCGCGAGACAGGCAGCTCTAAGTACCCCAACTGTGCCTACAAGACTAGCCAGAAGCAGAAATATATCATTGTGGCTTGTGAGGGAAACCCATATGTACCAGTCCACTTTGATGGTGCAGTGCTCTTACCTGCCACACCCTTACCCTCACTGCCACCTCCACAGAAGCACAGGCTTCTCTGACTTGAGGGCAATAACTCAAGTTAGGTTTCTTATTCAACACACACACACACGTATAACCACATGATTCCCTGACCTGATGGCAATAACTCAAGCAAGTTAGGGCTCCTATCCAACCCACACGTGTGCCCCTGGCCCGAGTCTTGCCCCTGTGTGTTTTGGGGGGTGAGAAGAGGGTTGTGAGGTGGGACCCATATTAACCAAATCGCTGCTTCTTTCAATAAAACACTGTTGCAAAACCACCCGAATTTGCCATTTGGGTACTGTTTGTGTGATTGTTCTCTTGCCAGGGGTGAGAAGTGTGAATGAGGTCATTTGTGCTGAGAGGCGAATGCAATCCTTAAATGCCACCTCTTCTAACTTTTGGTTCTCACTGCCCTAAGATAATTCCTTTCTTTGTCGGTTTCTTGATGCCCAATATAGTTTGAAATTGTGGGCGATTTTAGCTAGAAAGGATCTATAGCCTGGGACACTGTTATGCTTGGTGAGCTGACAGAGGGTGAAACTCACATACAAAAATCTCTGACATAGAAGGAAAGACTGCACGACCCAGGAGGAGACCCTGCTCAATTTTGGGATGGGGGGAGGTGAGTGTATGAAATTATGACCCTAAATTTCCATTTTCTTTTTTCTTTGACAGAGCCACTGCTAAGTCAAAAAGGTGGTCCTCTGTTACTTAAGTTAGAACCCTGCATTTAGGAGCTAGAAAGGACTTCAGAGATCATCTAATAGGGTAAACATAAGTGGATTTCAGCTTGTGGACCAACTCTAAGTGGAAATGCCTGCCTAGAATGTTGTAGAAAAATGCGTAAACCGTGATGTGATGGAGCAGTGGTCTCTACCGAAGGCTCAAGGGAGGGGAGGGTGTATGCGCCACCTGTTGGCCATCCCTGACCGAATGAACCCCTGCCTTTTACAGGAGGACACCCTGAGTCTTAGAGAGGTTAAGTGACCTACTCCTGGTGGCTACTAGTTAGTGTCTGACTGAGACCAGACCCGGGGTATTCTGACCTCCCTGTCACTGCTCTTTCTGCTACTGGAATCTCCTCAGGGAGGAAATCCCCTAGTCCCCCTCCTTCACTGAGAGCTGTGGAGTCACGGCTTTCTCTGCCTGAGCTGCTGGTGGCTCTCACAAGTTGCCAGTGCACGTGGCTATGAGGCTGCTTCTGACTACCCTTGCTTACATCACTGAAAAGACTAGACTTGGCTTTTGTCAGCGTATAAGCATTTCATTTGATCCTCTGTGTACACTTGCATCTGACTCTAGACAAGGTCATAGAGCTAGAGAAAGATCCTACTTCCAGCCAGTTTGACCAATTCTGTCATTGTGTGTTGTTTAATCACTAAATTGTGTCTGAGTCTTTGTGACTCCATGGACTGTAACCCACCAAGCTTTTTTGCCCGTGGGATTTCCCAGTCAAGAATACTTGAGTGGGTCACCATTTCCTTTCCCATGGAAATATTCCAGTTCCAGAGATTGAACCTGTGTCTCCTGCATGGCAGGCCAATTCTTTATTGCTGAGCCACCCTAGTAAGCCTGTCGTTGCGTTACTACTGAGCAGGCACACACACACACACACACACACACACACACACACACATATACTCCTGCAATTCCTTCAGTTAGCCAAAATAATGGGAGATACTTTAAAAAATCAGTTCTTTCCTTGTTACATTTCTTTACAAGCTGCTGTCTGTGAAATCCCCCAAACCACAGGTAGTTAGTTACCACATAACAGTTGTCATAAGAGCAGGTTAACTTTATGCATTGTATCCTCACTTCAGAAAAGTTGTTGAACTGCATTTAAAGACCTAAATATAAGGATGCCTAACACTATTGCATAGGTCCTGGGGAACTCTGATGGAACGTCTCTTTATAATCACTGTTATAGGCTGAATCATATTCCCCCCAGATTTATATGCTCAAGCCCTGACTTGTCAGAAATGGGAGATGCATCTCAGAATATGACTGTATTTGAAGCTGTTGTTCCGTCACTCAGTCATATCTGACTCTTTGCGACCCCGTGGACTGTAACCACCAGGCTCCTCTGTCCATGGGATTCTCCAGGCAAGAATACTGGTCAGTGGACCCTAATCCAATGTGACTGGTGTCCTTATAAAAAGAGGAAATTTGAACACAGAGAGACGACACCAGGGGTGCCAGGCTGCTGTGGCAAGTCATTGTCCCAGTCGGAAAGACAGGAAGCTGAGAGCTGGCTAGAAAGTGAGCTATTTGAGGATGTCTTTTACAGAGAGCTGAAAAACACTTTCCTTTAAGCTTGTAATCATCCAAAGAGGAGATGGGCCTGTTTTATGATGTATTAGGAATTTTTAAACCCCCTTTTATATGTGTGTTTATGTAAACCACATTAGCAGCTAACACTAATCACTCTTATTAAATATTTCAGTTTTCTTAGTTGTTTTTTCCACTCAGCTTAAAGATACTAGTGACCAGGTCTTTTTCACTTTTCTATAGCTGGTGATTTGCAGGGTGCCAGACAAAGTAGAGTTTGGTAGATTCTATAAACGAAAGTGAGCAATTATAATATCTTATCTTAGTAAGTGAAGTGTTGTTTATTTGCAAAGGTAAGTAATTTGCACAGGTAGTAAGTGACTGTACTGAAATTGTTTTTTTTTTTTAATTTTTATTTTGAAATAATTTTAGAGGTACTGAACAGTTGCAAAAATGATACAAAGAATTCCTGTATATCATTTGTCTATATTCTCTAAACTATAATTTTTTCCTATTTGTTTTATTAGTCATATATTTATATACAGCTATATAATTTTTTTTCTAAATGTTTGAGAGTATATGATAGACATGTTTCCCCTTTCCTAAGTACTTCACTATACACTTCCTAAAAATAAGATCATTCTTTTTACAAGGGATTAAGAAGTATCCTTATCAAAATCAGGAAATTTGAATTGAAACTCTACTATTATCTAATACTCAGGCTATTCAACTTTCATCAGTTGCCGCACTAGCATATTTTACAACAAAGGAAAAAAGTTTTTTTCTCTCAGGATCCCATCCAGGCTCATACCTTGGATCTAGTCAGGTCTTTGTAATCTCTTTTAATACATGTTTCCTTTAATTCAGTCTTTGCCTTTCATGACTGTGATGTTTTGATGCATATGTGCTTACTACTTTACAAAACGTCTTTAAGTTTGGACTTGTCTAATTTTTTCCTTCATGATTAGATTTTGGTTATGCTTTCAGTGTTTTTCTTTGGAAACCCACTTTTGTCAGGCCTTGTACTAGAGTCTGAGGCTCTAGAGATGCAAGCAACATCTTTTTTAGCCTTCATGACAATGCTGCGTTATTTCATACCCATCAGATTGGCAAAAATGCAGAAGCATGATACTCTCATGTTTTGCCAGAGACAGAACATTGGGACATCAAACCACACATCCCATAGCTTCTGGGGAGAGAGGCAAATTATACAGTCAATGTTTCAGTTACATCTGTGCAACAAATTACCCCAAAACTTGGTGGCTCAACACAATCATTTCTCATGCTCCCAGTGATCCAAGAGTTCAGGTACAGAGCGGGCAGCTTGTCTCTGTTCCAATGTCTGAGGCTGCAGCTGGAAGACTCTGAGGTTCAGAGCGGAATCATCTGAAGGCTCACTCACCCACATGTTTTTGAATGTTTCATGTTGCCTGATACCTTAGCTGGACCTGCTGGCTAGAACACTTATACGAGGCCTCCATGTGGTATCATCTTACTCACAACCTGATGACTGGGTCCAAGTGTGGGTGTCCCATAACAGAGAGGGAAAACCAGGCAGAAGTTGTCTCATCTGTTATGACCTGGCTTTTTATTTATTTTTGAACTTTTTATTTTGTATTGGGGTATAGCCGATTAACAATGTTGTGATATTTTCAGGTCAACAGTGATGGGACTCAGCCTTACATACACATGTATCCATTCTACTCCAACACTACCATCCAGGCCGCCACATAACTGTGAGCAGAGTTCCATTTGCTAGACAGGAGGTTCTTGTTTGTTAATCTTTTTAAATATAGCAGTGTGTTCATCACCTGCCCAAACTTCCTAACTATCCTTTCCCCCCAGCAAACATAAGTTCAATCTCTAAGTCTGTGAGTCTCTTTTTGTTTTGTAAGTAAATTCATTTGTATCATTTCTTTTAGATCTCACATATAAGGGATGTCATATAGTATTTTTCCTTCTCTGTCTGACTTCACTCAGTATGACACTCTCTAGGTCCATCCATGTTGCTGCAAATAGCATTATTTCATTATTTTTAATGACTGAGTAATATTCCATTGTATATATGTATGTACCACATCTTCTTTATCCATTAGTCATCGATGAGTATTTATTAATAAGTTGCTTCCATGTCTTAGTTATTGTAAACAGTGCTGAAATGAACATTGAGGTGCATGTATACTTTTGGATCAATTTTTTCTCTGAATATATGCTCAGGAATGGAATTGCAGGATCATGTGGTGCTCTATTTTTAGTTTTATTTGTTTATTTTTGACTTCACTGTGTCTTTGTTGCTGCGTATGAGCTTTCTATAGTTGTGGGAAGTGGGGGTTACTTCTAGTTGTGGTGTGAGAGCTTCTCACTGCAGTTGCTTCTCTTGTTGCAGAGCATGGATTCTAGGGCCTGCCAGTTTCAGTAGCTGCTGCTGGTGGGCTCAGTATTTGTGGCCCAGTGGCTTAGTTGCCCCAAAGCATGTGGAATCTTGCTGGACAAAGGATGGAGCCCATGTCCCCTGCATTGGTTGGTGGATTCTCAACCACTGGACCATCAAGGAAGTCCATGACCTGGCTTTGGAAGTCATACAGTATTATTTTCATCCCATTCTATTCACTAGGAGGGGTTTTCTAAGACTAACCCATACTCTGATGCTGGGAGGAATTGGGGGCAGGAGGAGAAGGGGACGACAGAGGATGAGATGGCTGGATGGCATCACCGACTGGATGGATGTGAGTCTGAGTGAACTCCGGGAGTTGGTGATGGACAGGGAGGCCTGGCGTGCTGTGATTCATGGGGTCGCAAAGAGTCGGACACGACTGAGCGACTGAACTGAACTGAACCCATACTCAAGGAAAGGGAAGATTTTGATAGAGAAGACTATAAGTGTATATAGAATGGGATATGTTGATATGGACATCTTTGAAAAATACAATCTGTTACAATCAAGTTGTGCACAAAGAAGAACAAATAACAAAATGGCAATCCACTCCAGTGTTCTTGCCTGGAGAATCCCATGGACAGAGGAGCTGGTGGGCTTCAGTCTGTGGGGTTGCAAAGAGTCGGACACAACTTAGAGACTAAACGACATCACCCAGTTATGCTAGGATTAGGTAGCAACCCACCACAGTTGCCTTCTGACAGGGCACCCTGTGGGGACCTGAGGGTGGTGAACAAGATAAGGCACTCTGTGCTCTGAACCAACGGGCCTTTGGATGGTTACCTGTGTATCTCAGGAGGAATTTCAATGACTCCAGATTCTTGCAGTTTCTCATACATAACAATCACTAAAATCACTAACTTGAGATGTCTGTTCTTTGTGATTAGCCATAATTTTTTTTAACCAAGATGTATGCTTGACTGTCTGTATTCCCTAGCATAAAAATCATGTATAAATTGGCTCCTCCCCTACCTCTTTGGAGCAGTTACTCAGAGCTAACTGAGTTGCAGTCTCCCAGGCTCTAGTACTCAGTAAAATCATGAATACAACTTAAACTCACAATTCTTATGATGCTTTTTTTTTTTCTTTCAGTTGACAAGTTTGGAGAAAATATGGCAAAATCTGGTAAAAGCAATAGATCTTGGTAAAAATTTTCCCACATGTGGGCACAGAGAAATGAGCAAAGATATCATCGCAACACTGCTTGTTAGAGTGGAAATTTGGGAATGTTCCAAATATCCATGAACAAACTATTGATAAATAAATAATGATTTGTCAATACAAAGAAACAATACATCAGGAAAAATAAAAGAACAAGACAGATACATTTATATATATATGAATGAAGAATTTCAAGTTTCTTTCTGAGGTTTAGTTTTACTGTTTCTGTGGAGCTGAAGATCTGACACTCAAAATGGCCTCCAACCTTTAGCCCTTTGGTCAATTTGGATATGCAATACTGTTTCTTCTTTGCCCAATTGCTAGATCAGACTGTTTCTTGTGACTTCTTTCCTCTTCACATCANCATATCTGAGGTTATTGATATTTCTCCCAGCAATCTTGATTCCAGCTTGTGCTTCCTCCAGACCAGCATTGCTCATGATATACTCTGCATATAAGTTAAATAATGAACTAATAATAATTAGTAATAATTGCTGGAAATAATAATTGCCAGAAATGGCAAGGAGCTAGCAAAAGCAGAAGATATTAAGAAGAGGTGGCAAGAATACACAGAAGAATTCTACAAAAAATGTTTTAATGACCCCGATAATCATGATGGTGTGGTCACTCATTTAGAGCCAGACATCCTGGAATGTGAAGCCAAGTGGACCCTAGAAAGCACTACTATGAACAAAGCTAGTGGAGGTGATGAAATTCCAGCTGAGCTATTTCAAATTCTAAAAGATGATGCTGTGAAAGTGCTGCGCTCAATATGTCAGCAAATTTGGAAAAGCCAGCAGCGGCCACAGGACTGGAAAAGATCAGTTTTCATTCCAATTCCAAAGAATGCCAAAATTACCATACAATTGCACTCATTTCACATGCTACCAAGATTATGCTTAAAATTCTTCAAGCTTGGCTTCAGCAGTACATGAACTGTGAACTTCCAGATGTACAAGATCAAATTGCCAACATTCATTGGATCATAGAAAAAGCAAGGGAATTAAAAAAAAAAAATCTACTTCTGCTTTACTGACTATGCTAAAGCCTTTGACTTGCTAATCACAACACACTGGAATATTCCTAAAGAGATGAGAATACCAGACCATCTAACCTGTCCTGAGAAACCTGTATGCAGGTCAAGAAGCAACAGCAGTTAGAATTGGACATGGAACAATGGACTGTTTCAAAACTGGGAAAGGATGATGTCAAAGCAGTATATTGTCACCTTCCTCGTTTAACTTCTATGAAGAGTACATCAGGTGAAATGCTCAACTGGATGACTCACAAGAAGGGAATCAACATTGCTGGGAGAAATATCAACAACCTCAGATATGCAAATGATACCACTTTAATGGCAGAAAGTGAAGAGGAACTAAAGAACCTCTTGATGAAGGTGAAAGAGGAGAGTGAAAAAGCTGGCNAGAAGGGAATCAACATTGCTGGGAGAAATATCAACAACCTCAGATATGCAAATGATACCACTTTAATGGCAGAAAGTGAAGAGGAACTAAAGAACCTCTTGATGAAGGTGAAAGAGGAGAGTGAAAAAGCTGGCTTAGAACTCAACATTCAGTGATCATGTGTTTGGCACTGAGGCAGAAGTTCTGACAGCTGTTTTGGGAAGAGGAACTTGCTGAGCGTTGCTGGAGAAAGCAGATGGATCTTATCGCAGCTTTGGAGGCAGAAATTGCAGGTTTGCTAAACTCAAGATTCACATGATTGGCAAATCTGGAGGTCACTTCCCTGTCAGAGCCAAGTTCAAGTTGGCAGAAGAAAGTGTGTGGGTTACCAGAAATCTATAAAGAAAAACAAAGAATCTAGAGTTCAGGTTCTTTGGGGGAAAGTGGAAGAAGAACCTCAATAATTAAAGAAGGAGGCCTATCAGTCTTTAAAAGGGTCCTATGCTTTGTAGAGGATTGGCTTTGGCAGAAATCACACTACATGTTCTTAAGGCCATTTAATATAACACTATCTGTTTACAGAAGACTGGTATCCTAGCAATAAAACCTATGATCTGAGAAATGGAGTTCACTTTCCCTGCTCAGGTCAGAGTGCTATATAAATGCAGCACAAATACTAAGAAGTAGAGATTGTAGATTGGTAGAAAAAAATAAAAGAGATTAGCACTTAGTACCTAATTAAACAGCCAGCCAAAGACAGCCAGGAAGAAAAAAACAAAACAAAACACAACATTAAAAAATGAAGATCATGGCATCTGGTCCCATCACTTCATAGCAAATAGAAGTGGAGAAAGTGGAAATAGTGACAGATTTCATTTTCTTGGGTTCCCAAATCACTGTGGATGGCGCCTGCAGCCACAAAATTAAAAGACGCTTGCTCCTTAGGAAAAAAGCTATGACAAACCTAAACAGCATACAGAAAGAGACATCATCTTGCTAACAAAGGTCCAGTAGTCATGTATGGATGTGTGAGTTGGACCATAGAGAAAGCTGAGTGCTGAAGTATTGATGCTTTCAAATTGTGGTGGTGGGGAAGACTCTTGAGAGTCCCTTGGACTGCAAGATCAGACCAGTCAATCCGAAAGGAAATCAACCCTAAACATTCATTGGAAGGACTGATGTTGAAGCTGAAACTCCAATACTTTGGCCACCATGAAGAGCTGACTCATTGGAAAAGACCCTGATGCTGGGAAACATTGAAGACAGGAGGAGGAGGGGATGGCAGAGGATAAAATGGATGGCATCACAGACTCAATGGACATGAGTTTGAGCAAACTCGGGGAGATAGTGAAGGATGGGGAAACCTGATGTGCTGCAGTGCCTCGGGTTGCAAAGAGTTGGACAGGACTTAGAGAGTGAACAACAGCAACAATGGTATTTTTGATAGTTATGTACATATGTGTGGTATGTACACACATATAGACCGATGTCTGTAAACTTCTCTGAGAATTTGATGAAAGCCATTTGACTTGCTGTCCCCAAATGGAAACATACCAAGAATTTATAATTTCAGTAGGCTTATGGACTTCTTGAAGTCCTCAGGTTAGAAGAAACTGTTTCAGGGAACATGACTCCCTGCAGGAGACTGGCTTTTTCGTTCTTCTATCATGATTGCTTAGCACAGCATTTGTCACATAGTAGACAATCTATAAAGCTGTTGGATAAGTGAAAGCATGAATGAGTGAGTGAATATGAGAAACATTTAAACCATGCAAAGTAGCATATGTGAAAGTGTAGGTGGCAACTCTTTGGGACCCCATGGACTGTACAGCCTGCCAGGATCCTCTATCCATGGAATTCTCCAGGCAGAAATACTGAAGTGGGTAACCATTCCCTTCTCCAGGGCATCTTCCCTACCCAAGGATTGACCATGGGTCTCCGGCATTGCAGGCAGATTCTTTACCAACTGAACCACTAGGGAAACTCACAAGGTAACATATGCTAAGTCCCAAATGTATGGTACAAATGAGTTAGGAGGAAGGGATCATCGTGAATAGAAGGCTAGCAGCTTCTCAGTGGCCATGGGACTGAACTGGGGTGTAAACAAAGGACAGATTGTCACCAAGTGGAAACTAGTAAGAAAGACGTTTCAGTGACTGAAATGTGCATGACATATTCTTGCAACTGTAAGTGATTATTATTACGAGAACAAGTAAAGTGAAATTTTAGAAGACCTTTTTCTGCTCCAAACTATGATGTTTTGGCACAGTTGGTATCACAGTGCATCATGCATACTAACTTGGTTTTGACAAAGTGCTAGCGGGGTGGGGAGGGGGAGGGTAGATTATGAAGATAATAGGCTTGAAACTGAGCAGAATCCTACAGGACCCTCCAGGTATAAAAGTCTTTCTGTTTCTTGTTTGTAGGTCTTCCCCTTTTCCAAAGAGCTGATGCAGACAGTTACTAATTAGAGAAGTGGGGAAATGCAGAAATGAAGGAAAAGTGTGGTCAGGAAACAAAAATAGTGCAGAGACAAAGCAGAGTCCTAGTTCCTCTTCAAGGGGTATAATCACAATATATTTTTGAGTCCTTTTACAGGAAATAAGGCCCCCACCCAGGTAGAGGATGGTAACTTCAAGTGAACTCAAGAGTCCTGGGTTATCATCGTATTGCCTTACCACCAACTAATCAGAAGAAACTCATACACGGTGCAGCCCTCACCCCAAATTTTGCCTTTAAAAACTCTTCCCTGAAAGCCATTAGCAATTTCAGGTCTTTTGAGCATGAACCACCCGTTCTCTTTGCTTGGCTCTGCAATGAACCTTTTTCTGCTCCAAACTATGATGTTTTGGCACAGTTGGCATCACAGTGCATCATGCATACTAACTTGGTTTTGACAAAGTGCTAGCGGGGTGGGGAGGGGGAGGGTAGATTATGAAGATAATAGGCTTGAAACTGAGCAGAATCCTACAGGACCCTCCAGGTATAAAAGTCTTTCTGTTTCTTGTTTGTAGGTCTTCCCCTTTTCCAAAGAGCTGATGCAGACAGTTACTAATTAGAGAAGTGGGGAAATGCAGAAATGAAGGAAAAGTGTGGTCAGGAAACAAAAATAGTGCAGAGACAAAGCAGAGTCCTAGTTCCTCTTCAAGGGGTATAATCACAATATATTTTTGAGTCCTTTTACAGGAAATAAGGCCCCCACCCAGGTAGAGGATGGTAACTTCAAGTGAACTCAAGAGTCCTGGGTTATCATCGTATTGCCTTACCACCAACTAATCAGAAGAAACTCATACACGGTGCAGCCCTCACCCCAAATTTTGCCTTTAAAAACTCTTCCCTGAAAGCCATTAGCGATTTCAGGTCTTTTGAGCATGAACCACCCGTTCTCTTTGCTTGGCTCTGCAATGAACCTTTTTCTGCTCCAAACTATGATGTTTTGGCACAGTTGGCATCACAGTGCATCATGCATACTAACTTGGTTTTGACAAAGTGCTGCGTAAATACAGTTAATATTTCCTGTAGGATAGGTACTTAGTATGCATAGCAAATCTCTGAATCTAGATGTTATGATCATGCTGGTGATTGTGAGGATCACAAACTTTGCAGATAGAGTTTATCCATTCGGGTATTTTTGGTTGCAAGCAACACAAAACAATTTGAGGGGGGAAATTTTGAGTGGCAGTGAAACCACACAACCCAGATTGGGATTCAAACTCACTGTCTTTTAATTGAGATCTCATACCTGATCTCAGGACTTACTGAAGCTCAGGTTCTCTATGCCTCAGGGCAGAAAGAATTCAGTGAGAGACAAAGTGATGGATAAGAAACAGAAAGTGAGGAAGTCGCTCAGTCGTGTCCGACTCTTTTCGACCCCATGGACTGCAGCCCACCAGGCTCTTTCGTCCATGGGATTTTCCAGGCAAGAGTACTGGAGTGGGGTGCCATTGCCTTCTCCACAAAAGCATTCTACATCCCTCTTTATTTAATAAAGTTGCAGATAGGCACTTATTGTCCAATGAGTCGGATCTACTCTCAGGTGTGAATCCGAACATATATGGAAAAATGTGCAGCTAAGTTTACAGTACTTACCACACTTATTTTGATACCTATTTAGAGATAAAAGCCAAGATAATGTCTGGTTTTATTTCTTAAAAATGCAATATCTCTGCAACATGCACATTATAGAGCACATCTGCAATACTTCAACTGACTTGGCTTTATATAAGATCAGTGGTCTGTCTTTTTATTTCAGTTATTAAATAGTGGTCTTATGATTCTTTGAGACCAGAAAAGCAGTTCAACAGATCAAAATTTCACTAAATGAAACAGAAAGTTCCTAATGGTAAAGTTCCAAGTTCAGTCTGTTTGAAAATCTGAGGTTATCAATGGCTGCATTTATGAATAATTCTCCATATTAAAAATAGCTTCATGGTATTCGAGGGAACAGTATCAAGAAATTTAAGACATTTACTAAATACTCTTAAACAATACTTTGATACTTATATATGTGCACAAGCAGTCATAAGACAGTAGTAAAGAGTCTATCATTGGACCAAAATTATAATCTGAAGGGGAGGATATTACAAGCCATTTTCTACCAAAGTTTCTTGCTCTGTTTTGAATGCCAAAATTAAGGTCCACAAGTCACTAATAGGACAACTATAGTGGTTTGCGTCTTCAACACCTGGGTGAAAATCTCTTAAACTCATGACAGAGGGATAATAGTGTTTCTTCTAAGACCAAATATTTTAAATGGTGCATCAACTACATTTTTCAGTTAATTCTGATTAAACTGGAAATCTCATGCTTGAGGTAGGGGAAAGGCAGAGACTGGCTTTAGATGTGCTGGGGTAATTGGCCTTCCAAAGGTAAATCCTGAAGAAGAGAGAACCCAGTGATATAGAGTCATGGAGGCATCTGAGAATTCAAGAGAATCCACTGGGTAAACGTCAATTAAGAACTGTCATGTTCTTCCTTCCTTTCAAACTGCCAAATTCTGACAGCTAAAGAAAATTCTGATCTTAGTACCTTTCTTTCTCTACTCATGGTCAAATAAATTATTGTTCATTAGGGGTACCCCTTTGGGAAAACCCAATGCATCCAGATTTTAAGGCAAAACTTTGTATTGATTGGAAGTGGCCATAGAATTTCTTTAGTTAACTTTTTCAACATGATTGGGTTTTTAAAAAAGATTTACATACAACTTTCCTAAAATTCATGAACTTGTATAAAATGTGTATATGCCTGAATATATTTCAAAAAAAAAAAACAATGAAAGTATATGAACAAATAGTTAAAAAATATATATCCTAGTCAAAATAGAACTGACCTGAATGAGTTAAGACAATCAAATAATTTAAAAAGTAAGTTTAATTTTCACTCCTCTCTTCCCCCACACTGATTTTAGGTATCTACTAAAACACCTAAAAGAAAAGTATCTAATCTAAGAAGGAATCAGTACTCAATATTACAAATTTAGGTACCAAACAATAGGTTAGAGGGAAAAAATTGCACATTTTACTGAAGAGGATCTTTAGACACCTCAAAGCAATCGTTTCATTTGTACATGAAAAATCTGANAAAAGTATCTAATCTAAGAAGGAATCAGTACTCAATATTACAAATTTAGGTACCAAACAATAGGTTAGAGGGAAAAAATTGCACATTTTACTGAAGAGGATCTTTAGACACCTCAAAGCAATCGTTTCATTTGTACATGAAAAATCTGAACTCAGAGAGGTACAAAAAGTTGCTCATGGTCACAACACTAATTAGTAACAGAACCTGGTCATCTCTTCCCAATTTCATGATTGTTTTGCCAGCTATCAATATTAGTCTTGAGAAAAATGCACAGAAAATTGGGTATTTTTCCAAGATAAACATTCTTTATTAATTTTGCATAAAATACATCACATTATTTCAAATCAAATTAATGTTATATACCAAAATGGAAAATAAGTTAACAATCTCTTCTTCATATTTTGATCAAATATTTTCTTCAAAAGTCTCAGAATAAGATTTAGCGCATCAAATCCAGCAACGTATCATCTCAGTCTTCATCAGCCTTATGTCCAGTGTTGATTAGTGAAAAGAAGTTAAACCTTATCTCTTTGTGAATAGATTTCAGCAGTTCTAACCCTGCTTGATGGTCTGTGCACAATGTTACTGTGCATCAAGAAAACACAGCTACAAGGTTAATCCAAAGAACAATTTAAAAGCCATTTCAATGGCAATTCCTGTAACTGAGTCATGAAAACAGACATAAAGTTGTTGAAGTTTGGGATGAAGAAAGAGTCTCCCTACTACCCAGTAAGCCACAACTGGTGGTGTTTTCCTCTGATCAGTCCAGTTTTCAGGTGAGCATTCAAACAATGCACCATGTTCTTTCACAGGGCTCAGAGAAGACACTGAATTTGTTGAACCTGAATGATGTTTACCATTTAGTGCTTTCTTTTTCTCTTCAGCCAACATCTGCTGGAAAACTGCATGAATGGCGAGACAACACTGATGGAAATTCTTTATCAGTTGAGGATGGGTAGAGCCACTCAGCTGTGCCACCTCTTCATGGGTAGGAGTAATAAAGATCCCTTGCATTGTTTCTAGGGTGACATAATGGAAAAGTGTGTTCTCAGGACCAGATGTCAATTTCACTGTTATACATATCCAATTCTTTTTCTGAAAGGTCCTTTTTAGATAAGAAGTGGGTTTAATTAGAGATATGCACATGCCATAGACAGAAGATCTGTCTAAAAAGGTGAGAACAGCCTTGGGAGGAAAAAGCAAACTCCACAGAGAGTGTGGGCCATCTCAGAAGAGGGCAAAAGCCCTTGGTTGGTTTTTATGGGCCAGGTAATTTCATAGGCTAAGGATTGGGAGGATTATGCCAACCATTTCAGAGAAGAGATGGAGATTTCCAGGAACTGAACAGCTGCTTTTTTTTTTAACCTTAAATGGTTAGCCTTGAAATTGTCATAGCACCTCTGGTATGTATTTGGATGCTAAAGTATTACAATGAGTGTATAATGAGGCTCAAAGTCTCAGTTCAGTTCAGTTCAGTCGCTCAGTTTTGTCTGACTCTTTGTGACCCCATGAATCGCAGCACGCCAGGCCTCCCTGTCCATCGTCAACTCCCGGAGTTCACTCAGACTCACGTCTATCGAGTCCGTGATGCCATACAGCCATCTCATCCTCTGTCGTCCCCTTCTCCTCCTGCCCCAAATCCCTCCCAGCATCAGAGTCTTTCCAATGAGTCAACTCTTCCCATGAGGTGGCCAAAGTACTGGAGTTTCAGCTTTAGCTTCATTGCTTCCAAAGAAATCCCAGGGCTGATCTCCTTCAGAATGGACTGGTTGGATCTCCTTGCAGTCCAAGGGACTCTCAAGAGTCTTCCCCAACACCACAGTTCAAAAGCATCCATTCTTTGGTGCTCAGCCTTCTTCACAGTCCAACTC
>SJYV01035427.1:460442-476143 GCA_006410875.1 Neotragus pygmaeus | reverse complement strand
TCAGCCTTCTTCACAGTCCAACTCTCACATCCATACATGACCACAGGAAAAACCATAGCCTTGACTAGACGGACCTTAGTCGCCAAAGTAATGTCTCTGCTTTTGAATATACTATCTAGGTTGGTCATAAATTTTCTTCCAAGAACTAAGCGTCTTCTAATTTCATGGCTGCAATCACCATCTGCAGTGATTTTGGAAGCGCCAAAAATAAAGTCTGACACTCTTTTCACTGTTTCCCCATGTATTTTCCATGAAGAGATGGGACCAGATGCCATGATCTGTATTTTCTGAATGTTGAGCTTTAAGCCAACTTTTTCACTCTCCTCTTTCACTTTCATCAAGAGGCTTTTTAATTCCTCCTCACTTTCTGCCATAAGAGTGGTGTCATCTGAATATCTGAGGTTATTGATATTTCTCCCAGCAATCTTAATTCCAGCTTGGGCTTCTTCCAGGCCAGCGTTTCTCATGATGTACTCTGCATAGAAGTTAAATAAACAGGGTGACAATATACAGCCTTGACGTACTCCTTTTCCTATTTGGAACCAGTCTGTGGTTCCATATCCAGTTCTAACTGTTGCTTCCTGACCTGCATACAGATTTCTCAAGAGGCAGGTCAGGTGGTCTGGTATTCCGATCTCTCTCAGAATTTTCCACAGTTTGTTGTGATCCACACAGTGTCTACTGGAAGTCAAATCTGCCCTAATGGACCTAGTTGGTGCTAAACAGCTTATGTCATATCCTCTAGGGCTTATGTCATTCTTTCAGAGGTTGTGTCCTGGTCCCTTCTCTCTTGTTTCAGCTGTGGGAATGGGTGGGGATCTACTGGAAGAATTTGGGAGAGATGACAATACGCAAAAATATAGCAGCAGGATCTGTCTTTGAAAAGCTGGAACCCAAGAAACTTGGATCAAAGGCTGAACAGTGCCAAACGGGCATGAATCCACTTTACCTTTAAAAAAAAAAATCCTTGCATCACTACTTAAGATTTAGACTCTGATGACAGTGTAGGGGAAAAAAACACTTTTCCCTGTTTCTTTTCCAGTTCTCAGTTAGGGTCTCTATAACAAAAGATAGATTAACAAAGGAAAATGGACAGAAGTTTATTAGTGTGAATACCCCACATAGACATGAGGGAAGCTCAGTGATGAGCAACTCAATGAGGTGGCTAGAACTTGGGCTTACATTCTCTCTTCAGCTAAAACAGAGAAAGAAGAATGTGGAGGCAGCAAATTATGCGAGGGGACCAGGAAAGGTACAGTAAACAAGGGTAAGTTTTGTTATGCAGATTTTAGTTGATAAGTGTGTCTTATGACTAGAGTCATTTTTTCTTTCCTGGAAAGAGAGGGAGGCATCCTTACAAATGGTGATTTCCATTGTAATTGTCAATTTCCCTTCTATAGGGTAATCTATATTCTATTTTCAAAGATTCTCCTTTATCTGCTGCTTCTCAAAATTCTCCTGTGTCAAAGAGGTGCATTCTGGTCTCCTATAAGAGAGAGTACAGCTAGCCTACCTTGGATCCTATTACTATAGTTTGACTCAGTAGAGGAGATCAGGAACCTTAATGGACAGCCCCACCAATACACACAAAAAGAGGAAGGATATTTCCTTAAGGGGAATGAATATTGTTGTTGTCGATTCGCTAAGTCATGTCTGATCCAGTGGACTGTAGGACCCCAGGCTCTTATGACCTCCACTGTCTTCTGGAGTTTGCTCACATTCATGTCCATTGAGTCAGTGATGCTCATCTCTGAACTCATTCTCTGCTGCCTGTTTCTCCTTTTGCCTTAGATCTCCCCAGCATTAGGGTCTTTTCCAATGAGTTGGCTCTTTGCATTAGGTAGTCAAAGCATTGAAGCTTCAGCTTCAGCCACAGTCCTTTCAATGAATACTCAGGATGATTTCCTTTAGGATTGATTGGTTTGATCTCCTTGCTGTCCAAGGGACTCTCAAGAATCTTCGCCAGCACCACAATTCAAAAGCTGGGTTGTGCCTTCTTTATGATCCAACTCTACATGACTACTGGAAAAACCATAGCTTTGACTATATGGACCTTTGTTGACAAAGTGATGTCTCTGCTTTTTAATTGTCTAGGTTATATCATAACTTTCCTTCCAATGAGTGAGCATCTTTTCATTTCATGATTGGAATCATCATCCACAGTGAATAAATATACATCTATCCAAATAGGGGAAGTGGATATGGGAAAGACTAAGCAACAACACAAGGCTATTATACTATGTTGACCTAAACCAAACAGACTGCTAGATATTTCTCCAGCAAAGATAGGTTTATTCAGAATCAGCATGGGTGCATACTAAGTTGCTTCAGTAGTGTCTGACTCTTTGAGACCCATGGCTACAGGGTCCTCTGTCTATGGGATTCTTCAGGCAAGAATATTTGGTCTGATGCCACCAGTGTTTTATTGTTTCATGCTTCCGCTGTGTGGATTTTGTTTGTAAGCAAGCCTGTTCAGTTTTGTGGTTAAGCAAACCTACTTTCTTAGTAATCATTAATTTATAGGGATCTCCCATACTTTTTTCTTTACTTACAATCCCTGAGTGGAATTAACTATTTAATCATCTACTTTGTCCCATTACTCTGTCCCTATTGGTTTCAGGGCTTGAGTCGCTCAGTGATGCAGGAGATTGAAGAACACAGAGTCCTTTGATGTTCAGTATTTCTCCTTCAAATACCTGTCCCAGGCAAAATTTTATGACATGAACATTACTTACTCTGTTGCTCTTTTCTCAATTTAGCAAACAGCTTCGGTGAACCCCATTTACTTGTGCCTTTAACATTTCCTTCTCCAATCTACTTCCTCTTTCCTCCAACAAAATGTAAGTCTTAAGCCCCATTTTTAAAGTCCTCTTTGCCTACCCTGGAGCTTCCCTCGTGACTCAGTGGTAAAGAATCTGCCTGCCAGTGCAGATTCAGGAGATGCAGCTTTGATCCCTGGGCTAGGAAGAACCTCTGGAGAAGGAAATGGCAACCCACTTCAGTATTCTTACTTGGGAAATCCCATGGACAGAGGAGGCTGGTGGGCTACAGTCCTTGGAGTCTCAAAAGAACCAGACAAGACTTAAGTACTAAACAACAACAACAAATCCTTACCCTATATCTCTGCCATGTGAACATGATTGTTTATCAGATAAATTCATTTTGCTCATATCACCTACTTCATGTACTATTCATCAGGAGACATAACAATTTAACTCATCTAAAATGCAATAGCCTCCTTAGAGACATTCTTAACAAGCAAGGAAGAGAGATGATTGATAGGCATTTTTCATGTTTATTTTGGCAAAGTTAAAATGCCAAGTCAAAGGATGAGGAAGGAAGAATGGTGATGGCTGAGCAGCTGCCATGTGCCAGGAACATGCTGCATATTTTACACCTAATCAGCTCTGGTCATGTCAACCAATCTGGGTGGATCTCACATGTCCCCACCAATGCTTACAAAATCTCCCTAGCTTAGCACATAAACAGTTATACTTTCATCACACACACAAGAAAAACTAGTATATGCTTTCAGTTCAGTTCAGTCGCTCAGTCGTGTCTGACTCTTTGTGACCCCATGAATCGCAGCATGCCAGGCCTCCCTGTTCAACACCATCTCCCGGAGTTCACTAGACACACACATATAATGCACACCTACATAAAGCACAAATCACATTCAAGCAAAAGCTATATGACACACACTTAGAACACCTGTACTAATCACACAACACATACTCTGTGCACATAAATAAATTTCACACGCATTGAAACGATATAATTTATTTAGGGATGGAAAGATCATTCAGCTTGCAAAGTTATACGGAGGATCAATATCAGAAAATTTCCCAGATTAGTCAGAAAGATGTCATATGTGCTGAATCTTTAAAAAACAAAACAAACCAAAATAAACATGTAGAAGGAAATCAGATAAACTAGAGCAGAAGGGTATTTCAGGCAGAGAAACAACATGGGCAAAGTTATGAGAGCAAAAAACCACATGAAACAACTCTAAGGGTTGGAAACCATAAATGTAAGGGCTCTTGATGTACGCGGGGCCACCACTTGCAAGCACTGAACACTGAAAGCTGTGGGTGTGGATGGACTTTCTAGTTGCTGATATCCTCTAATAACCGCATGTCCTCTACAACATCAACAAACCCATTCATGCTGCAATGGAATTCAATGTAGCTGTAGCTCTTGTAATCTTTATAATTGCTTTTGCTCTTCTTCCGGATGCACTTGAGTGTCTTGAAGGGATATGGGGCCCATATATATACATTTCTGTAGCGATCTCTCCAGTTCCTCAGGCATATACGCTCAATTTTGTGCCATAAGGTATAGATGAAGATGTGATAGCTCTTGTCTTTTGGAATGCCTCTTTCCCTCATCAGATCATTGCATTTGTACTTGCTGAATTCCCAGTCTGTGCTCAGGTGGTGCTGTTTCATAAATTCCCTCCAGGAAAGGTTCTGGCTGTGTACAGGGAGCCCGCATAGAGGAAACTGCAGAGCCAGCAGAGCGCCTAGGACCTTTAGAGCGGATGCCATTTCAGCACCAGGACCGCCTGTGGATCCGCAGGGAAGAGAGAGGAAAGCATTATCTCAACACTGCCCCAAGAGCTGAGCTCCGCCTTAAAATTCCTTTCTCTGTCAGTGTAGGCACTTGGACCCAATTTTACCATTTGGTTTCCAGGCTGGAAGATAAGTCTCATTAGGTAATAAAGTGTATAAGAAATGAAAATATGCTATAGCCTGTCTGAGACAAGAGCAAAGTTGTAAAAAAAATTGAAGTTTATTTCTGCAATTCCAAATACCTCCTGTCTGCCCTCTCTTTCATCTGAACTGAGGAATCGATCTTGCTCTAGCTAGCTGTTTTGCATCCACATCCATTCTCAAAAGAGTGTGTATCTTAAAGAAAATGGGATTTTAAGCTTTATGTTTGTGAATTGCAAAGGATTGTCCCTCTAAAGGGGCTTCCTTGCTGGCTCAGTGGTTAGGAATCTACCTTCAGTGCAGGAGACACAGGAGACCAAGATTTGATTCCTGGGTCAGGAAGATCCCCTGGTGGAGGGCACAGCAACCCACTCCAGTATTCTTGTCTGGAGAATCCTGGACAGAACAGCCTGGTTGGCTACAGTCCATGGGGTCACAGAGACTCGGACATGACAGAAGCAACTGAGCACACACATCCCTTTAAAAGGGATGCAGAATACGAATAGAGACTTGGAGAATATTTTCCAAGCAGGAGACTTTGGTTCCTTGAAATCCTAGGCTGCAACTATATTTATTCTGCAAGATGGTGCTTTCCAGGATCTTGTCTCCCTTATGACACTTCCCCAATGCTTGTGAAACATGTTTTCACTTCTGACTACACACACCCCTTCTCAGAAGCCATTTCCTTAATTATTGTCATTATAATTGATCTTGACTTGTCATTAAGAATGTTATCAGAAGGAGCTCCAGTTTTGAAATATTGTTTTAATCAATCAAATATCAAGATTGAAGCTGCCATCGCAAGAGCTATTCTATTCAAATTAGCACAGAGAGTTGCTTGAAAAAGTCTCCCCTTTAAACTAGCTCTCTGTCCTCATTTACCATGAGGACTATGCCTGATGCTGTGAAGTCTCTATTCTAATTCTCAACTCTCTGAACATGATGCCTCAAAACGGGCCTAATAATCCATCCCTCAGACCTGTGAGAGTCTAATGAGATACATTTATTGAGAGCATTTCTGAGAATGTCAAGTACTATGCCAAATATAGCACAAGGGGTAGGTATCTTCTCTTTTGTGATACCTTATCCCTGGTTCAAAAGGCCTAAACAAAATGAGAAGACCAGGATTCAAGGTACTTCAATGTACAATTGGCCCTCTGAATCCACCTGCTCTGCACCCAGGGATTCCACCAACCACAGACACTGATTAAAAATCACTCCCCCCACCCCCAAATTTTCTTTTCCCCAGAAGGTTCTAAAAAGTAACACTCAACTATTTCCATAGCATTTACATTGTATTTACAGCTATTTACATAAAATTTACCTTGTTTAGGTATTAAAAATGATGTAGAGATCAGTATCGTAGAAGGCAATAGCAACCCACTCCAGTACTCTTGCCTGGAAAATCCCATGGACGGAGGAGCCTGGTAGGCTGCAGTCCGTGGGATCGCTGAGGGTCGGACACGACTGAGCGGCTTCACTTTCACTTTTCACTTTCATGCATTGGAGAAGGAAACGACAACCCACTCCAGTGTTCTTGCATGGAGAATCCCAGGGATGGGGGAGCCTGGTGGGCTGCCGTCTATGGGATCGCACAGAGTCGGACATGACTGAAGCAACTTAGCAGCAGCAGCAGCAGAGATAAGTATATAGTTTAGATGCAAACATGGTGCCATCTGATACAAGGTACTTGAGCATGCTTGCATTTTGGTATCCTGGGCATGGAGGATCCTGGACCAATATCCCATGGATACCAAGGGATGGTGATATTGTGCTTAAGAAACGTGAGGAGAGGCTATAAAAACTGTATCAGTGAGATTGAATCCAGGTCATTAGTTCTTACGAGTTGGACTACTGTCTATTCTTAATCCCACCATCCTCTTCCAGCATTCCTGGGCCTTTCCCTCTAAGCATCCTCAGCACCAGCGCTTCTAACCATAACTCACCCTATTTAGATCCAACACTCCTGTCACTGGTCGTAGTGGGGATCAGTTTATGGATGTGCAAAGCAGAGAGTGTGTGTCTTTTCCCTTTCCTTAGAGCCAAGAAGTCTGCAGCTGTGAAGGAAGGACAGAAGGAATAACAGTCAGTGAGAGGTACAGCCCTCCAACTGATTGGCAGCAGGTGGGGGGAGGGGATAAGACAGCCTTACTAAAAGAACCAGTCCTGCATCTTTTCATCTGGAACACTTGGGTTTACTCTGAGAATAGCCTGGAGCAAAGGAGTCAAACTTCAAAGGCTGACTTGTGCTGCTGGCCTTGGCCCGGTATCTGCAGTTGGGAGCCCTAGAACTTCCTGTCTCCCTGCAGTCTGTGACCTTCACTACACCCTCATGGCAGTTCATCTGGCCATTCTTGCACTGAATGTTGGTGGTGCTGCAGATACTACGGATGTTCCAAAGATCTTCATGAATGAAAGTGTTGAAACGCTTGCACTGATGTGAAGTCATCTTCCGTCTTTGCATCATCAAGTTGCCTCCTTTCTCATCGGGGTCCACGTGTTGCCTCAGGAATCATTGGTACATGCGATCCTGGCCATAGGAGGGCTGTACCAGCCCCATCCCCAGCAGGGTCAGCAGCGAGAGCAGAAGAAAGGCCTGGGTCCTCTGGAGAGCCATCACTGCCTTGGAGGTGCCTAGAGAAGACCAAGGGGCAAGGAAAATCATCCCAGATTCAGTAGGAAGTGAGCAATCCAAAGCAGCAAGGACAATTTCTGGAGCATCAGACAGGCCACTTTCTACACATGCAGTCTAAGGGTTAGGCCCAGCTGAGTTCCTAGTTTGATACATAGGGTTACTACTGTCCTTTGTTTTCAAAGCTGCTGCTTCATGATGGTGGATCACACTGTGTGTGATTATAACACTGATGAGGGACTTGCATCTTATTCCACCTACAGCCTACCCTTAACAATAATGATCAGAATTAAGCATAACTATCATTTGTTTAAATGCCACCTTCTCAGTTCACAACCACATTTTGCCTGTGCACAGAAAGACCCAAAGCTCTGTGTCACATTGCTGTGTCTGCTGCTGCAGATACGTGATATGGAATTAGGAGGAGAGGGAAGTGAGGGAGTTGTGGGAAGCAGGGTGGCAGGAAGAAATTATGCTCGATTTACTTCTCACCTCAGGATCATTGGATACAACTTCTGAAGATACACTTAGCACTTGGGTAAGAGCTTCATCACCACAATGTACTTTGTGTTGTCTGTCCCAAAACTAATTGTGCACAGTTCTGTCTCCTTTCTCTCATTCTGCTTCTTTGTGACCAACAACATGGTTTAGCAACACGACTAGCTACAGAGATTTTTTTTTTTCAAACAAGAGCATAGATGGCCTCAGTCACAGTAACCAACTGACTTAGTAAGACAAGGAAAAATACTATGAACAGAGTTCAATGTAGACGTCAATGGGTGCCTCTCAAGCTTCTGCCTACACAGAAGATTAAATAATCCCCAAATCTCCACAACACATACTTTTAGGTTAGAGCTTGCACCAATGGCTTGCTCTGCTGACATGTTTAATCTCAGTAAGAACTTCTTTTGATATGGTGATCTGAAAGACCTAGTTTTACCACACTAACTGTATGATCTTGGAGAAATAACTTAACTTCTCTCAGTATATTCCTCAGAAATAGAATAGGCGTAATGAAAATGCTACCAGGCCTCCCTTGTGGCTCTGCTGGTAAAGAATCTGCCTGCAATGCAGGAGACCTGGTTTCGATCCCTGGGTTGGGAAGATCCCCTGGAGAAAACCTACCCACTCCAGTATTCTGGCCTAGAGAATTCCATGGACAGTGTAAGTCCATGGGGTTGCAAAGGCTATCCACTTCACTATTCTGGCCTAGAGAATTCCATGGACTGTATAGTCCATGGGGTCGCAAAGAGTTGGACACAACTAAGCGACTTTCACTTCAATGTTACCGGAAGAATGCGGAGAGTCTAGCTGCTCACCGCTTAAGAGGCAATAAGCAGGCTGGATTCGTGGAAAGGAAAGTTTGCTTTGTTTCAGATGCCTGCAACTGTGAGGGGAGGGTGGTGGACATCCATCCAAAGGCTGCTTCCCCCTACCCCTGCAACCAGTGGGGCAAGAGCTTTTACAGACTCAAGTGGGGATGGGGGAACTACATGCAGAAACAGCACAGTCATCTCTGACAGTCATCTCCAGATCGGTCACTGGTGGTCTGACTAGCGACATGTTGGTTGCTTTAGGTGCAGCTAGTCTTCAGTTCCAGCATCTATTTGTTCCCATTTCTTTGTGGCCAGTTCTCGGAACTGTGGCAGCTCATGTTCTTGGAACAGTCTGGTCATCATGACGTTAACTTTTCCACCTGATGTTTTAGTATCTGTAAGACAGCTCATGGGACGTGGCTCAGAATATTGTCTATGGCCCTTGAGAAAGAACTAAGGGTCCTTGACTACATTATTATTTAGTCTCCTTTGACTGTTTCCCTTTGTTTCCACGTTTCTCATTTCTCTCATTAAACTTATTCTTTGACTGAAGTTTTTTTCCACAGGCAAAAGGCAGGCAGAGGACATGGTGTGGGGGCAAGGTCCACAGGGTCCCTCTCCTTAAAGGAATGTTGTAAAGAAGAAATGATAAAATCAGTGTAAAGTGCTTATCACGATGCCTGCCTACGTGTCCAGTAGGTGTCAGCAAGGATCATTTTTAGGGTTTCCATTTCTCTTGGTTTCCCTTGCTCGCTTCAATCTGATAAAATGACAGCTACACTGAACTGCAGGCTTCTCAGGTGACTCTAGTGGTAAAGAGTCCTCCTGCCAGTGCAGGAGAGGCAGGAGACGTGGGTTTGATCCCTGGCTTGGGATGATCCCCTATAGTAGGAAATGGCCACCCACTCCAGTATTCTTGCCTGGAAAATCCCACGGACAGAGGAACCTGGTGGGCTGCAGTCCATGGGGTCACAGAGTCGGGCACAACTGAGTGACTGTCACTTTCCAATATTCTTGCCTAGAAAATCCCATGGAGAGAGGAGCCTGGCCAGCTACAGTCCATAGCGTGGCAAAGAGTCAGATGTGACTGAACAATTAATACCCACTACCACTGATTGGGATTCCCTGGTGGCTCAGAGGGTAAAGAGTTTGCCTGCAATGTGGGAGACCTGAGTTCAATCCAAGAGATGTGGGTTTGATCCCCGGGTTGGGATGATCCCCTGTAGTAGGAAATGACAACCCATTCCAGTATTCTTGCCTGGAAAATCCCATGGATCGAGGAGGAGCCTGGTGGGCTACAGTCCATGGGTTTGCAAAGAGTTGGACACGACTGAGTGACTTCACTTTCACCACTGATTGGAGAACCAGAAAAAAAAAATTCAGATAGTCTATAAACATCGTTAATATCTTGCTTCCTAAGGATTTTTTGATTTTTATAGTAAGACAAATTTTCCTATAAAGAGGTTTGGAAAATTCTTCTTCCTACTTTGGAAAGAAATGACAATGTTTTTGCTTTTGAAATAGATGAACCAGTAACCTACTCTTCCATCCTTTCCTCCACAAATTGAATACTTGAGTGAGGCTGGGCTCTGTGGCACCAAGACACAGGATCATAACCCAAGTGTTGAGGAACCAGGGGTTTTGGTCCATTTTGGGGGATGTAGGCAGCAGAGGAGGCCACCATGGGGAATACTGTGACCATGATAGTCATTCATAAAGTGGCAGAACTAGCGATGCATACAGAGAAGGCGATGGCACCCACTCCAGCACTCTCGCCTGGCAAATCCCATGGACAGAGGAGCCTGGTGGGCTGCAGCCCATGGGGTCGTTAGGAGTCGGACATGACTGAGCGACTTCACTTTCACTTTTCACTTTCATGCACTGGAGAAGGAAATGGCAACCCACTCCAGTGTTCTTGCCTGGAGAATCCCAGGGACAGGGGAGTCTGGTGGGCTGCCGTCTCTGCGGTCGTACAGATTCGGACACAACTGAAGTGACTTAGCAGCAGTAGCAGCAGCAATGCATAGTTTATTAACTGTTTTCTAAGTAAGATATCCAGGCATCTGTTGATGAAATTAGGTAACATTGAACTCATGGATTAATCAGCATATTTTACAGAGACTGTCTGTTAACTTAAGCTTGTATTTATTTGAAAACATATCAAGTTGAAGAACAAAGGAAAAGCTTGAAATCTTTGTATGACCTTCCCAAGGCCTCAGTGTTGCTAGATAACAGTTAATAAAATGTTAAAGATAAAATAATGTAATAATCAGTCTTTTATCTTTATATAAAATAATCATGAGAATATCTTGGGAGTGTTCCAGTCAAAACAATATCAAATTATTTTCTACTTAAGGTAAGAGGTGGCTATCCTGAATGGGTTTTGTTATTTATGCAGGATTACCAAATAATGTGTGGGTGGGTGTGTTTGTGTGTGTGTGAGAGAGAGAGAAAAAGGGAAAGAAAGTGTAATTAATCTGTTGATATTTAGTACTAAACTCTTCTTCCTAAGGCTTAACATTTGTGAAAATAATTATTAGGTGACAGCAAAAACAATTTGCTTCTCCTAAAAATTCTGCTTAGGGGCCTTAAGCCTTGGAATTTCCCCAACAATCTCTGTAAGATGAATTTAACATTTTTACCTTCACAGAAAAGTAACGTCCACTCCTTGAATGCCTGATCAGGAACTGACTGTCAAGAAAACAGGCATTGCTTTCCCATCCAACCCTTTCAATTGAACAGGGAAAATGGAGAAAGATCAATAAACCAAGAATCAGTGAGAAGACTCAGAGACATTTTTATTAATGAAGTATGTTCTAAAGCAGAATAGAAAAGGTCAGCAGCTCAATTTCTGGATGCCTAGCAATGAATGCTGGTGCGGTGCAAGGGGGAAATGCTATGGAGAAAGAGCAGAGCCAGCTCTGGACTGCTTGCGTGGAGGGACAAAGGACTCATCAAAGTGGACGGGCAAGCCCTTTTCACAGCCGATAACGATGACTCTGTAGTCCTTGGTGGCTTTGTAATGGCATGGAGGCCGGGTGGACCCTCCTTTATGCTTGCAAATGGTGACCTGGAAGGCAGACTTGCTTATTCTGAGATTGCCTCTGTAAGGTTTTCCATTCTTATCTTTACAGATGTTCTTGATGTCATTCTTGTTGCCATGAACAAAGGTGTTGATGTCTTTGCAAGGTCTGGTCAAGTGTCGTTTCTCCATCATCATTTCACAGTATTTGTTATCCCGGCCCTTTGGACTGCGATCATAGTGCTGGGTCAGGAAGTGTTTGTATCTGCGGTCATCCTTAGCCAGGGTCAGTGGGGTCAGACCCAGTCCCAGCATGAAGACCAAAAACAGGGGGCTCAGGACCATCACCATCTCTTCCAACAAAAGCTCCTGCCAAGGGCAAAAGGAGATGCATTAGGGCACAGAACAGCGTTGCCAAACTAGGCTAAAAGGACAGGGCTTTGTTTTTATGATGGGGTGCCATGAATCAGGTATCCTCTGTCACTAGATATATTTTTTTCTTTTCCTTTCCTCAGTAGCCTCGTATGTCTTCTCAATTGATTCCTTTGGAAGATCTATAAAAATGTTTCCTGAATCCAAGTACAACCACTGTTTCTTATCCTGGAGGATCACTGAGAATTTACCTCTCTATCAGTTGTTGCAATTCAAAATCCACTCACATTCCTTAATTCATTTATTAACTAATTTAATAACAAGCACTACATTAGCCCCTGTTGGGTCCCAGAACACAAAGACCATTAAGACACATCCAGTGCCTTGCTAATCCAGGACGTAGCACCCACGGGGAAAGGATGGCAGTGTCAATTTACTGAGAAGAGACAGTAAGATGTACTCTGAGAGCTAAGAAGAAGGACTTTCAGGGAACCTTGAGCCCAGGGAAGGGTTATCAGAGAGGACTGGTGAAGACAGCATCCCCGAACAAGTCAATCCATCAGTGGACTGTGAAACGAGAAGCAGTTTCACCCTGAGGTGAAAGTAAGCAGACTCAGTTCCCCAAGAAGTAGGCTTCCCTGGTGGCTCAGTTAGTAAAGAATCTGCCTGCAATGTAGGGGACCCAGGTTTGACCCCTGAGTTGGGAAGATCCCCCTGGAGAAGGAAATGGCAACCCATTCTGGTGTTCTTGCCTTGAGAATTCCATGGACAGAGGATATTGGTGGGCTACAGTTTATGGGGTCTCAAAGAGTTGGACATGACTGTGCGACTTTCACTTTTTCATGATTTCTTGGCAATCACACATGCAGCAAAATTCTTATAATGGGATGAAAGTTTGACCTTAAATTTATTCTTAGATATACTATAATCTTTATGAATCCTAAATTGAAAGATAAATGGTAGAGTGACATGGACATTAAATTAATTATTAATTTTTATATTGTGCTTTTCTTGTGTGTAAGTCAGTAAACACATTTTCATATTAAATATTTTTGTAGCTCTTAAAGAGGCTACCGGTTGTAGCACTAAGCCTGTCATGATGCTAAACAGTCCTGGGAGTACAATTGTGACTCTAGAAATAGAAGAACATTTGGGGTTCTACATTGTACATGGGAAGCCATGTGACAGGCTGAGTGAAATGACCTCCCTTTCTAATCAGTATCTGGCATTGATCTTTATCTGTTTATCATGCTATAGACAAATTTGGATATTGCCAAAGAATTACCAGATTATACACTAAGAAATTCTTTGGTCATTCCTCAGTATTGAAATAGTCCCTGAAAAGGTTTCCATTAAGCACATAAGAGTATCATTTGTAATAGAATCAGCAAAAATAATTTGGGGAGGTTAGCAAGAAAGTGGTAGACAACTGGGAGAGTCACGCCTAAAAGAACGACAAGCCGTCCTACAGGGCCACTGCTCCGCCACAGCCGCTGGGCTGCCTGCTCCCCAGGCACCAAGCTCTTTACATTTACAGGGTGTTGCAGTCTCCTGGGTGCGTATTTTCTTCCTACTTTTTGGGAAGCACTTTTCTCGAACTGTAATCAGTTAAGTCTCTTGCTCTGCAATGGACAAAACATTGCCTTTTAACATCAAAAGCAGTTGTAGAATGGCAGGCTGTCAAGGGTGGAAGTATCCTTAATGGTCACACTGTGAACAGAGGCCGGAATCCCAGAGTTCAAAAATCTAGTAGAACCTGAGCTGGTTGTACCCAAAAGAGTCATTAGGTGGCAGCGAAATGTTGTCTCCCTCGCTTAGAGGAAAGGGTGGGTCCTTTTAGGAGTCAGTATTGTACAGGGGATATCGCTGATCACAGAAAGGGGTGTGAGCTGGCAGGCCTGGCCACAGTTTCTGTCCAAACACTTTATGCGTTAGACATATATTATTCACCTTGAATCATACTGCCTGCCTCACAGCAGACCCTCAGTAATAAATGTTTTAATGACTGGTGTCATTTTTCTCTCCAGGTATAAACTTATCTATGAAATGAGAGTTGCTAGCTATGAAAGTTTGAAATTCCATGGCCCTCATCACGCATAAGGGAGCCATTCTAGTTTCACTAGCAAAAGTCCAGTGAGCATGGAACTGTAAAGATAAGTTTGTATAGACTTAGTTGATGTCACAAGGCACCAGCGGAAAGAAAGATGTCAGGGTGATCTGAGCCCAGTCTCACTAGTGTGCATCATCCTTTAAGGCTCAGTGTGTAAGCCCTGCCCTCTTCACCTCTAGTTAAGGCACTGACCCTACCTCAGGGTTGCTCCCTAAAAAGGCACTTGTTTGTTGGGAGGTTGAAGATCCTCATGTTCCAGTCTGGGAAGGTACATCTTTATTTCTGATGTGCAAAATTTGCACATTCATCCTGTAACAATTCAGCTAAATTTTGCTCAGGCTTATTGCAATCTTGGGGGCTTCCCCAGTGGCTCAGTGGTAAAGAATCTGCCTGCAGTGTAGTAGTCTCTGAGGCTACATTCCTGGGTTGGGAAGATCCCCTGGAGGAGGGCAAGGCAACCCATTCCAGTACTCTTGCCTAGAGAATCCCATGGGCAGAGAAGCCAGAGGGGCTACAGTCCATTGGGCTGCAAAGAGTCTGACACGACTGAAGCGACTTAGCATGTATATGTTCTAAGCATGACTCCCTGAGACATCCAGAAACCAAACCCTAGCAAACATGCACCATGGCCACCTTTATTTAACATCTGCTCCCCCACTCACGCCTTCTACACTCATGTTTGCAATTCTAAATTTCCCAAAAGGGAAGGTGAAATGGAATTGGGAAAAAACAAATAAGAGACATATTTGTGGTACAGAATATTTGTGGGAAGAAAATAAATAAGGACAGAATATTTATGGTAGAGAATCTGCATAGACCAAAAGTGCAGGGCCTCACATTTGGTCAAGGATTGTCAAACTCATTTAGACAGATCCTTCTAGACCCAAGCACATAATCATCAGGTCCTTCTAGACCCAAGCACTTAATTGTCAGTGGAATTTGTTCCAAATGTTCTTTAGACTAACTTTATCCTGTGTCTCAAACAAATCCCTTGGTCTTTATAAATTAACATTCTCTTCCTCTCCCCACAGCAATATTTTGTACTCAACAGATCCATCAAACTTTATGCACCAAAAAATTACCTTGACATAGGATTATGAGTAACTACAGCCAGTGTACTTTCCTTTGAACTTTGAATGTGTTCCACTTACTTTGTTTTCAAAGAGCATCCAAGAAGTTTTTTTTTTTTTTGCACTGTATGATTCGTGGGATCTTAGTTCCCTGACAAAGGAATGAACTTACATCCTTGGGGGTGAAAAGGAAAAACTCCTAAACACTTGGACTGATACTGAATTCCCACAAAACTTTCTAAAGGAAAGTAAATAGCAGGGAAGGAGATAAAGACTGAGCACGCACGCATGCACGTTAAAAGAAAACAGTGCTAGGACTTCCCTGATGGTCCAGTGGCTAAGACTCCAAGCTCCCAATGCAGGGCCTGGGTTCCATCCCTGGTCAGGGAAGTAAATCCCTCATGCTACAGCTAATGACCCTACATGCAACAACGAAAAAAAAAAAAAAAAAAAAAAAAAGGATGAGT
>SJYV01035427.1:440674-460354 GCA_006410875.1 Neotragus pygmaeus | reverse complement strand
AAAAAAAAAAAAAAAAAGATCTGCCATGCTGCAGCTAAAAACAAGGATGGAAGATCTCCCATGCCTCAGCTAAGACCCAGTGCAGCCAAATAAATAATAAATATTAAAAAGGAAAGAAAGAAAACAGCTAAAAATATACTTCTGTTTTTCCTTGTTAAGCCACATACACTGTCTGTGTCTGGGGTGGGGTGGGGTCTTCCAGATGCCCTTCAGCACTTGTCTCACCTTCTTTGGGGATTTTATCACAATTTAGGAATCTCTCCTAAACCTCCGCTTGCTCCCAGCTGCACTAGTTTGCTTTTAGTCCAAGAGTAGTGTCCTTGCATATAGAATATACCCTAAAGAAATCTGTTTTCATTTTAGACTTTGGAACCTAATTCATTTTCTTCTGAATTCATGAGCTTGGGCCCAGAGACTTTAAAAGGGTGGGGAAATAGGTTCATTGAGATGGATGGACATCTAGAAATAGCATATAAACAAACAAACATATATAAAACAATAGATTACCCAGATGGAAGAATCTTATAAAAATCTAGAAGTTTCCTTCCAACTGCAGAGGGATTCCAACTCTTTGTTCCTGGAGACGGGTTCCAGCTGAGTGAACCTGGAGGCCCCTCCCGGTTCTGATCATACAGTGATCAGATGGACAGGGTAGAGAGACTAGATCTGAAAATCCTCAGTCTTGTCAGAGACACACAAACCAAGGACACTACTCTTGGACAAAACATGGAGAGTCATTCACCTCTTCCTTGGGCCCAACTGGGTCAAATATTAACTCACTTGAATGGATAAGAGATTTGTTCTAGGAGGCAAAACTTGATAAATGTGGCCTTTTGTCCCCAGGTTGGCTTTTTCTGACATCCCTGGTTGTTACTCCTGCCCAAGACGGGATTGAGGTTTCATTGTTCCCATGAAATATCTGGATCCCAGAGATGTTGTTTCTTGGGCCAGTTCCAAGAACTGCATTGCAAAAGCCTGCAGAGAAGATGGGGTCCCCCAGGAGGATGCTGCTCCACTGTACTTTCTCTTTACCCACAGAATTTGGTCTCATGAACAGGTGCTAAGTAGGTTTTATAGAACTGGGAAGGCACTTCCAGAGAAGGTAATGTGACAGCTGTTAGCACCCTGCACCTGACCTCAACCTCCCAGCTATTAACCTTCAGAAATACTCTTATCCTGGGCTTCTGTTTCCTTTCTTCTTTACCTGTCCACAAACGACTAACTGTGAGCACTGGATATTTTGTTGTAAAATTGTCTAACTCCACCATCAATGCAACACTGACTTGTATCCGCTCACAAAATGGCTATGTTGCCTGCATATAAAGTGGACCCAAGGGTACCAGGATCACTTTCAGATCCTATGGCTTCAAATTTCAGGTAGTGTTGGGGGACGTTCAACTTTAAGGAATCCCATATGTTGTTTTCTCCCTTTGTGTGCTGTTTCTCAAGGGCCCTCTGTTCCTTATCAGTTCCTGGAAAACAGGAACGAGCAGAGCTGCACACAGTTCTCAGGACTGAAGTCATGGGACAGAGTGCATGTGTGGATTCCCTTCAGTGACCTTCTACTTTACTGTAAACTATTCAGTCATGTCCCTGTTACTCAGGATATGGATTGTCTTCTGGCCGTGTGACGATTGTATTTTTGCTACTTAAAGCTTCCTTGTATGAAAATGTGGAAGTATATGCTGTTACAAATAAAGCACCCTTGTTTCACTCGAGACTTGGGTCCCCCACGTCCCTCTTTGTCACCTTCAGTCCCCAGGTCCCGGTCTGTAAAGACCATAACAAGGTAGCAGCAGGAAGCCAGCTGTATCACAGACCCCCAGCAACCACCTTCACTGGTGTCGGATCTAGGGCACTGCTATCTTGTTAAAAATTGCCAACCTTCTCTTGTCGTCCACCCACCCCTACATTTTCAGTCTCCCTGTATTTTAGGCATTAGCTAAAGACATGCTATCTACCAGTAAAACAAATGCACTTGACATGATCATAATAATTATAGTAATCAGTGTTACCTTGCATTCTATGAAAAGCTCATGTATTTAACCTTCACTAGAACTATGTGAGGCTGGTATTATGTAAGTCAGTTCTTCTTATGAGGAAACTCTGAAATCAAACAGCAGGGGAACCTTGACGGAAAGAATCCTTTCTCTTTTTTTAATAATTACTTTTGCTTCGTCCAGTTTCTGCCTATAAAACCCTTTCACTGCAGGCTCCTTCGAGCACCTCTCTTATATACTAGATGAGATGCTGCCCCTTTCATCAATGATTCAACAAAACCAATTAAATCTTCAAATTTACTCATTGAATTTTGGTTTTTGACAGAACAAAGAGAAGTAGCAGGATGTAGGGCCTCTACTGGCATCCAACAAGGTGTCCAAACACTCACTTTCTTCTTCTGAGCAAATACCTTGTTTGAGAGGAGCACCTATTTTAATTAATTGTGCATCACTTTTAAAATATAAACTGAAAATTTGAGTTTTGGAAAGATTTCAGCCATTATAAACCACACAGCTGGGACTGTACTGGAAGAGGATGCCAGACGAAGTTACATCAGTAAGGAGGAGAAGTTTGATGCCAGGGTATAAAGCAGCAAAGGATAGGCTAGCTCTGTTGTTTGGTGGCAATGCTCCGAGGGATATGAAGCTGAATCCTTCTTAGTTTACCATTCAGAGAACCCAAGAGCCCTTAAGAACATAAGCCAAGGGTACTCTTTCTGTTGTATGTGAGACTAACCCCAAAACCTGGGTTACGCAAACCATTTTCCAGGACTGGTTTTTCCATCACTTTATCCTAGAGGTAGAGAAGTATTTCTTGGAGAAGGATATCCCATTCAACATTCATTTGTTGCTCAGCAGTGCTCCCAGACACCCTCTATTCATGGCTGACTTTCATCTCATCATCAAAGTAGTGCATCTGCCACTGAATACTACATTCCTCATCCAACATAAAGACTAGGGAGATATACTGACTTTCAGGAAATATTATTTATGTCATAGTTTTCATCAGGCAGCAAAGGCAAGTGGCAAATCATGAACAACCTTGTGCCAGTTTTGGAAGAACTATAATATCTACAAGGCCATAAAAACTTTTAACTTTGCTTGGCATGAGGTTCCAATGTTACTGAGAACAGGGTTTGGAAGCACCTTTGCCCACAGTTTGTTCACAATTCGTGGGTTTGAGAAGGTGAATGAAGAGTCCAAAGAGGTCTTCAGTGACTTAGTGACTCTCAGTGAGAAGCTGGACTTAGATCCGCAAAAGGACAATTTCACCGACCTCCTTGCTGTGCAACACAAGGAGGTTACTAATGAAGACCTGATGGGACTGGAGGCCCAGAGAAAGGACAAAGAGATGCAAGAGGAAGTAACTGAGGAACTGATGAGATTCACGACATGAGAAATGGCAAGGGGGTTTTCTTTACTTGAGGAGGCACTGTTAGTTTTTGAGCCACAGGCCCAGAACATAGAAAGACACACAGAGCTTGCAGAAACTGTTCAGAATGCAATCCAGTGCTACTGTGTCATTTAAAATGAGAGTAGAAGGGCTACTACCCAGACATCACTGGATCATTTTTACAAGAGGGTAGGTAGAATTGAAGCTCTAATACTTCGGCCACCAGATGCGNGAAGTAACTGAGGAACTGATGAGATTCACGACATGAGAAATGGCAAGGGGGTTTTCTTTACTTGAAGAGGCACTGTTAGTTTTTGAGCCACAGGCCCAGAACATAGAAAGACACACAGAGCTTGCAGAAACTATTCAGAATGCAATCCAGTGCTACTGTGTCATTTAAAATGAGAGTAGAAGGGCTACTACCCGGACATCACTGGATCATTTTTACAAGAGGGTAGGTAGAATTGAAGCTCTAATACTTCGGCCACCAGATGCGAAACGCTAACTCATTAGAAAAGACCCTGATGCTGGGAAAGATTGAAGGCAGGAGGAGAAGGGGACGACAGAAGACAAGATGGTTGGATGGCATCATCGACTCAATGGACATGAGTTTGAGCAAGCTCCAGGGGATGGTGAAGGGCAGGGCAGCCTGGCATGCTGCAGTCCATGGGGTTGCAATGAGTCGGAGACAACTGATGGCTGAACAACAGGTAGAATTGAATCCAGCAAGGAACCAGAACCTGCGCCATCAATGCCAAGTATGAGTGAAATCGCAGCCTGCCCTCCGTCTCCTATTGCTGATGATCCCTCAGCTGAACCATCTCCCACCTCCTCTCCCTCCTCTAGTTAGTAACTCTTCTCGTCTGTTCACTCGATGCCAGCCCCTGTATGCCAGCTGTTGTACTATACTACTCTACTTTTCCAGGTACTGTACTGTAAGATTAAAATTTTTTTATTTTTGTATTAATTTGTGTGAAAATTATTATAAATCTGTTATAGTACAGTACTACATAGCAGGTTGTATCAGTTGCCTTTCTCAGCTAAATTTCTGGACTAATGAAAAAGAGGACTTACAAACATGCTCTCAGAATAGAACTTATGTAGGAGACTTACTCTATTTTGAAACTATGCTGATATCCTGTTCTTTATCAAACTATCAACTTATTCATTTGTTTATTGTATCAGTGTAGCCTCATGGTTTCTCACTTTTTTAGTTGTGTATATAATCTGTTATTTTCATTATTATCTTGCTGCTCAAATTGTCACAGATTTGGCCGTTGGGAGCCCTTTAAACTGACTTCTGTGTCCTTTTGATGTTCCCATCATTGGGTATTGTCTTGCTTTCTGGCTGAAGATATCTAGTCTCCTTTTCTGTGCTCCCTGCCCCAGCCCTGAGGGCAGCCATTTCTTCAGGGAGCCATTTCTCCAAGGCTCTTTCAAGGATAGTACATGGTATTTAAATAAAAGCCATGTTCTGTCTAAAAGCTAAGCATGCTTATCACTCTTGGAATGTTGCTATTACCAGACTCTGAGTGAACACATAGAGGAACTGTGTATACATAAATTTACACACATTGACAAAAGTTGAGGTTGCAGCAGAACCAAGAAAGCAGAGGGGGATTAAGGATTAGCCTTTCTGGAGAATGAAATTAATATTCAGGAAGCAAGAACACAAGCCAGATCAGATTGCAGTGAGGGAAGGCATTGAGACCGTTAAATGCAAAGCTCAAAGTAGATCAGCCAGTAGGTCAAGAGGCTTAACCTAGTGACTCCTTAAAAGACTCCACTTAAGTAGTTGTGAGAGTTGTCTCCTAAACTCCATAAGGCTGACTCTCTCCATCTTAGATGCCTGCCTTGACTTCCCCACCCATGTGGCTTGTCTCTTGACTATATCCCCACCTGTGGAGAAAAAAGCAGTGTTGGACTGGTTGGAACTGTCCTAGTGATTAACACCAGGAAGAAAGCAGAAGATGGAAGATGTGTGACTCAAGAAATTTCTAAGCAAATTTTTCTCGAGATCTTGCTTCCTTGGTAGAACCAGCATGGGATGCCTTTTAAGGAGAGGGAGGGGTACTGTTTGGACTAGCAGCCTTTCTCCTAAACAGGTTGCCCTGTCTCCTCACCCTGCCTCCTTGCTCCTCACTCTAGCTGCTCTGATATAAGGGCCCCTGTTGTTACCCCAGTATGAGTCCCCAGGCCCCTAACTCAACAGGTGGGGTGAGCAGCAAAGCCTTCTCCAAAGGGCACAGCAGGAAGAGGTAGCAGGGGGAAATCCAAGGCTAGAGGAAGAAGGGGATGGTTTCACAATGAGAAATTGAAGCCCTTTGGGGGTCCATCCCCAGGGTCAGTTCCCCATGCACATCACACCAGGGAACACTGTGTAGTGAGAACTCTGCCCTGGGGAATTGGGGATCTGACACTGGCTTCTGCTTCTGCACCAACACACAAGTGTCTGACCTTGGGTCCACCCTGACCCTCATTCTCCTCAGGTGTATAATGGGATGCCAGCTGGAAGCTTCTTTCCAGTGCTTGTGTCTTGTCCATCCTTGAGTTCAAGGTAACTGTCTATATATATTTTTTATAAATAGAAATGTTTTGTATGATATTCAAGAGACATCTCCCAAGGCCTACATTTTATTTCTGTGTTATCCCCAGTGCCACAAAGAAACTTGAAAATTTCTAAACACGCAGTGCTCTGCCATATGTATGTAATGTCTCTGGCCTTTTTTTCTCTCTGAATTGCCTATCCTCTACCCCTAATTGGAGGGGGGGACCCTATTTATGCTTAAAACTCTCCCCAAGGAAATCTTTGCTCTGGAACCTTCCCTGATTCCCTCTCACTCCACCTCTTTCTTCTTGTTGCTTCATAGTGACTCCACCCTCACTTCTCCTGGAATTCTTCTCAAGATCTGGTTTATATTATGACTCTAGAGGTTGCACCTGTTGGGGAGAATTCTCAGCACTTGGGTCTTAGTCATAGCTCATGATTTACTTGCTTAGCTCTTCTCAGGAGAAGACAGGTGCCTGACTCCGAGGGAGAGTGCAGATTTGACCTTCCTAGATCCCTCAGGGACCCTGCCCTCCTCTATTACCAGCTGTTACCTTTCACACAGGTGTTCTGGTCAACAATTAATGCCCCTGTGATAAGCCACCAGAAGAGCTGGCACAAGTGGCTATCCCTGATGTGAGGGTGGGGTCACTGGGGCTTGCTCTAGGGGGAAGAAGGGTCGGTGGTGGTAGGGGTTGGGCCTCCTAAACTAGCTAAAGCCCAGAGACCAGTGAACAACCCAGGCTGGTTAGGTAATGAGGTCTTCTTCAAACAGGAACAGCAGACACCTGTCTTTCTTTTCTCAGATACCCTGGGCAATGTCTGACCCTCGTTTTAAGAAGACCCAGGACTGGGAAGTGGAGTGGTAAAGGCCATATAGAGAATGTGTGTGTCCTTGGGCTGGGGAAACAGTGATAATGTGGAGAGGCTGGGAGGTGGAAGTGGGAGACGGGGGTCCAGCCCTGTGTGCACTGGTGTCCAGACTACGGACTGCACCTGTGGGTCACAGGGGAGTCAGAGCCACCCTCTGGGAAAGGGCAGCCTGTGCTCAGGTGTGGGAACCCCTCCCCCCTTTTATCTTTTGACTGCACCTCGTGTCCTGTGGGATCTTAGCTCCCAGATCAAGAATGGAACCTTGACTCTTGGCAGTAAAAAGACAGAGTCTTAACCACTGGTCCACCAGGGAATTCTGGGAACCCCTTTCTTCCCCAGTTTGTGCTGCTGGGTATATGAGGGTGGGATGGACAGGAAGGGACATGGGAAGTCCTGCAAAATGGGGATCATCAACAGGGACCTGCACAGCCTCAAAAGCTTTTTCCCTTTTTCAGTTGATTTGTCTTGAGAGGTTAAAGTGTTGGGGTGTCAGCAGGAGGTGGAAATTAGAAGACTGAACAGTGTTTCCCTGGGAAGGGGCTACTCAGTAAAGGCTGATAAATGCAAAGCTTTGTGACAGGCTTGATGGGCCACTTGGGCTGTTTGACTCCTAGGGAACTCCCAAATTACCTCCATCCACAGTGACCTCTGTCTCCATGGAGTTGGCTTCAGAGAACCCAGAACCCAGAGCCTCACTCCTGAAGAGGAGCCAGGAAAACTGCATAACCTGGGAGAGGGGCACATGCCCTACCTGGGAGGAGAGTGTGGGGGTGGGGTGGGCCTGGCCACAGCCTCTCTAAGGAGGTTCCTTGGGGCCTGGGGCCCAGTAGTGTGGTAAAGTAGTTCTAACCTTCCTGGGCTGCCTCTGAATTTAAGGGGATTTCAGGAGTTAATTTCCAAGCATTCTGTGAAGGGGACAAGTGTGCACTTCCCTTCACTTTCTCAGCTGGGCCTGGGATCAGCCAGTACTGATGTGGCTTCATGAATGTCTTAGGAGTCTTACCTTGAACACCTGCTTCTTCTAACTGATCAGCATCTTCCTGCCCCACTGTTTCCTTCCTCCCTCCCCATGTATCTTTTCCCTCCTCTCCTCTCTGTCTGCCCACAACTGCTATGACCACACTCCCTAAACCTAGGGTTCTGTCCCCCTCACCTTGTAATCTTGTCCTCTTTCATTCATTCTGCCCCTTGTGCCTCCCATTCCTTGCTCCCTCTCTTCTCCCTCACATCGATCCCTCTGTGTCCCGGAGTCCCTGTGTCCCTATTTATTCCTCTGTGTTTCATCCCATCCATGACTTCATCCACATTTCCTCCAAAGCCCCATTTCGTACCCCAGCCCCCAGCATCTCTCTCCTCTCTCCCCTGTGTGTCCTCATCCCTCCACATTGAGTCCCTCCTTTGTCCACCTTGTCACTCACCTGAGGGTACTCTTATCTGATCAGAACCCATACCTTCTCTGTCTTCTCTCCTCACCCATGTTCCACTGTAGGCCTCACCTTGTCAATGAGTCCTCCTGTTTCAATGCCAGCTCAGTGGGACACAGCTTCCCTCCACTGGGCTTCAGATCTCTGAAGGTCTCCTCTCACCACGAACTTCTTAAGAGCTGGCCTGGCCTGTGGTGCTTTTATTTGGGTGTGGGCTGGGGAGCAGCCCTCGATCAGGAAATGAATCAGGTTCATGCCTTTCCACTTACATATTCCAAGTGAGTGGATACCTACGAAGCTAGTATGCCTGCCTAAACATCTTCAGCAATGAGGAAGCTTGAATCCTCACACTCAGAGAATAGATCTGGCTTTAGCCACAAGATTTTAACAAGTCTGATAAAACACCTGGCCTAAGTGTCTACCCTAAATGAGAATTGTCATTTATCACCTCCTATACATCCTTCTGGTTCTGATTCTGGGAAGAGCCATCATTGTGGTGATAAAGATTGCTTTCTTCTGACATGGGATACAGATGCAATAACCTAGAAGGTTACTTTGGATGGCTTCCTGTCATCAAGAATGAGTGATGGGAGAGGGGATGATGACACAAGGCAGATCGTGATGCGGCAGCTGAGTTGACTGTTGGAGATGCTGCGTCCATGTCTGGGGAGAGACATGCAGTCTGCTGAGACAAGAAAGGTTCATTGCCTCATGGCCAGTGTGAGTCCAGCCTTGCAGTATCCCAAGCCCTCCTTCAATTACTCCAAGACTGTTGGAAGAATGAGATTATATCATGCCACTCTTTTTTAAGCTGAAGTCAGTGGTTTCTGCTGAGCTCTGAAAATTTCCAAACCTAGGATCTCCATGCAATAGCTTGAGTCAATAGATATACCCGGAGGAGTAAATCCTTCAGTGATTTCTCTGGAAAAAGTGCTTAAGTGCAGCTGCTCTGTGTAGGATTACCAAGAACAAGAATGAATGACCATATGGAGGGTGGAAGGAATGGAAATTGCTGTATATCTAGGCCTGGAAAAGTAGCTGATCATGTAAGAAATGAATCGTCAGTCTACGTTTGATACAGGATACAGGATGCTTGGGGCTGGTGTACGGGGATGATCCAGAGAGATGATATGGGGTGGGAGGTGGGAGGGGGGTTCGGGATTGGGAACTCATGTACACCCATGGCTGATTCATGTCAATGTATGGCAAAACCAATATAGTATTGTAAAGCAAAATAAAGTTAAAAAAAAAAAAAAAAGACGTCAGGAGCCCCAGACTCAAGGACAGACGTACAAATTTGATGTCAAGCCACCTCTGTTCTATTCTGAGTGAAGTCCTGCAAAAGATTTGGATAGTTCTCAAGCAATCACTTGAATGCTGCTCCTGACCACAGTGTGCGAAGAATTTTCCCTTCCTATTCCTCACTGATTTCTGAGTGCAGCTCTGTGATGGAGGGAGAGTAGGGGCTGTCATTGTCTGTTCCCTTTTCTGTCAGTCTGCGTTTCCAGATTCTAGAGCCTGTGCCCCTTCCTGACCCAAATGTGAATGAGCCACTGTATTCTCATATCTCTCTATTTCCCACAAATCTCAGACACGAAGGAGGGGATACGCTTCTAGAGCAGAATGTAAGCGCATTAAAGAAGGGCACAAGCAGACACACAGACCTTGTGGTAATTCTGTGAAGTTTATTGTGTCTGCACCGGGAGTTTCACCAGGTGGTGCTCGTGGTAAAGAACTTGCCTGCCAGTGCAGGAGACTGTAAGAAATGTGGGTTCCGTCCCCGAGAGGAAGGCATGGCAGCCCAGTCCAGCCCAATATTCTTGATGGGAAATCCCATGGACAGAGGAGCCTGGTGGGCTACAGTCCATAGGGTCACAAAAAGTTGGGCAGGACTGAAGTGACTTAGCATGCATATAGGGAGCTTCATTAAAAAAAATTTTTTTTTAAATTTTTAATTGGAGGATAATTGATTTACAATATTGTGTTGGTTTCTGTCGTGTATCAACATGAATCACCCAGCTGAGCCAAACTTAAAGGAGGCTGGAGGCTTGTGCCATGAGGACTGATGCTGACAGCCAGGGTGGATGGTAGGACTGGATCGTGGTTGTAACTGTGGGCTTTGGCCAATGAGCATAGCCCATAGTGCTGACCCAAAGTTTAGATGATCTCATGCAAGTGAACTAGAATTGGTATTGTGGTATTGTCCTGTGATCACGTGCAACAGGGAAGAGTGTGTGACCACAGGACAAGATGACCACAGACTCTGTGTCTGTGTCTGACCATTGGGCAGTTCGAAGGATGAATACAGTGCCTTTCCTATGAGATTGCAGGAGGTTACAGGCATTTGAACTGAGCTATTATGACAATTCATCCCAAGTAATGTAGGAAAGGTTACATTTTTGATGGTACAAATATGAGCTACCTGAGCAAGCACTGTGTGGAGAAAAGTACTTCATCCTTTGCATACCATCCTGTAACATTGCAGCATTGCACTGAGGGTCAGTTCAGTCCAGTTGCTCAATCATGTCCAACTCTTTGTGATCCCGTGGAGTGCAGCACACCAGGCTTCCCTTCACCATCTCCCAGAACTTGCTCAAACTCATGTCCACTGAGTCAGTGATGCCATCCAACTATCTCATCCTCTGTCGTCCCCTTCTCCTCCTGCCTTGAATCTTTCCCAACATCAGAGTCTTTTCCAATGAGTCAGTTCTTCGCATCAGGTGGCCAAAGTATTGGAGCTTCAATTTCAGCATCATTTTGTACATATACAAAATATATGTATATGTATGGCTGATTCATTTTGCTGTACAGTGGACACGACTGAACGACTTCACTTTCACTTTCATGCATTGGAGAAGGAAATGGCAACCCATTCCAGTGTTCTTGCCTGGAGAATCCCGGGGATGGGAAAGCCTGAAGGGCTGCCGTCTTATGGGGTCACACAGAGTCGGACACGACTGAAGTGACTTAGCAGCAGCAGCAGCAGAAACTAGTACAACATTATAAAGCAACTATACTCTAATAAAAGTAAATTAAAAAAAAAGATAAAGCAAGCCAGGAATCCTGCCGTATAGGAACCATGTTTCCTGTGAAAAGAGGGGTATATTCTGCATCCCAGCAACTAATAACGCACTCCCTCCTTGCTCACCCAGCAGGCTGTGACTGTGGTTCTAGCTCCTTTCCCCTCTGCTCCCCAGTCTGTCCTGTGTCCTGGGCACTAACTTCAGCTCTAGAGCTCCTTGTCTTACCCTTGTCTCTGCTGTGACTCCTGTCTCCTTGGGCCTGGAGACATAGAGCAGTCCCTGTGGGTGGGGCCCGCAGAAGCACGAGGGTTCTAAGACCTGAGGAAACCCGCAGACTGGCACAGGGCCCACTTATGCAGTGAGCCTCTTTGTTTCATCATCTGCCAATCGCATGTCCCCAGGGACACACCGCTCCTGCCTCTCTCGTAGGAAACCTAATTCCAGGTTCCTGTGCCGGACACAGCTCTGCCACTGGATCTGGACTTCTTAAATGAAAAGGATCACTGGCTGCAGAATGGCCTTAGATTTTATAACTCAGCTTGGGGGAAACACACTGGAAGACTCAAGTACATAAAAGCAGGCTCAGTACACAGAGAAAATAGAGTTAGGAAAGTTTGTTTGCACAAGAGTAACCCAGGGCAATGGCACCCCACTCCAGTACTCTTGCCTGGAAAATCCCATGGACAGAAGAGCCTGGTGGGCTGCAGTCCATGGGGTCGCTGAGGGTCGGACATGACTGAGAGATTTCACTTTGAACTTTTCACTTTCATGCGTTGGAGAAGGAAATGGCAACCCACTCCAGTGTTCTTGCCTGGAGAATCCCAGGGACATGGGAGCCTGGTGGGCTGCCATCTACGGGGTCGCAAAGGGATGGACACGATTGAAGCGACTTAGCAAGCAACCCAGGTCTTCCTTTCACTTTAGTGATCATCCTGGTTCCCTCTCATGCCAATGTTCTTTATCTCCTCACCTCCCTGTGCTGGAAACTTGAATTCTGAGATTCTCATTGCTCAAAATCTTGTAAGTAATCCAAGCAGTTTGTGATGCATAGATGAGTTTTTGTTATTGTTGTTATCATATTTTTATGCTTTCCATGCATTAAATTCACTTTCTCTTGTTTTCACCCTGGCCTGCTTATTGCAATCACTTCCTGTGAAGTAGCATAATCTAAAAACACCCAGAGGAAAGTCTGCAAAATCTGTCAGGACTTTTCCACTTGATATATTTTTTCTTTTTAATCTTGAAAAAAATTTTGAATTTACACAAAAGTTGAAAAGAGAGTTCCATGAGCTGTTTTTTCTTGAACTAACTGAGACAAATGAAGATGGATGCCCACCACCTCCTTCCTGGGTTTCCCTCATAGCTCAGTTGGTAAAGAATCCACCTGCAATGTAGGAGAGCCCAGTTTGAATCCTGGGTTGGGAAGATCTCCTGGAGAAGGAAAGGCTACCACTCCAGTATTCTTGGACTTTCCTTGTGGCTCAGCTGGTAAAGAACTCTCCCACAATGCAAGAGACCTGGGTTTGATTCCTGGGTTGGGAAGATCCCCTGGAGAAGGGAAAGGCTACCCACTCCAGTATTCTGGCCTGGAGAATTCCATGGACTATACAGTACAATAGAGTCAGACACGACTGAGCGACTTTCACTTCACCTTCACCTCACCTCCTTCCTCTCCCTTCCACCTGCCAAATATAGCAATGTGTATTTTGTACAAACAAGGGCATTCTCCTACTTCATCACGATCATCAAGTAGCCATCAAAATCAGGAAATGATCCTTGATTCATGACTACCTCTAATCTTCAGAGGCACAGCCACATTTTGCCAATTTCCTCAACAGTGTCCTTCAGAGCAAAAAATTTCCATTTAGAATAATCTGCTGCTTTTAGTTGTCATGGTCTATTTTTCTTCAACTTGAAGCAATGCTTCAGTCTTTCCTTGACTCTGGTGATTTTGATAGTTGTTTTGAAGCTATACCTCTCTATGTGGGTTTGTCTGGTGTATCCTCATGACTAAATTCAACATGTGTGTCTTTGATAGAAATGTCAAGGAATTGGTGCCCTGTGATTCGTATTGTACCTTATTAGGTGGCACTTGACATTTAGACATTTGCCCTGTTAAATATGTGATTCGTTTTGATCATTTATTAAGGTAGTGTCTGCCAGGCTTCTACATATAGTGACTATTTTCCCTTTTGTGATTAGTAAGTGTTGGGGGAGACGTACTTTGAAACTATGTCAATATCCTGTTCTTCATCAAACTTTCAACTTATTCATTTATTTATTGTACAAGTGTAGCCTCATAGATTCTCACTTTTTTAGTAGTTTATATTATCTATTATTTATTTTGATGCTCAAATTGCTACAGACTTGGCCATTGGGAGCCCCTTAAACTGACTTCTGTATCCTTTTGACATGTCTCCATCATTCTTTGGGTACTTCCTTGCTTTTTTTGGCACAGAATATTCTAGTCTCCTCTTTTGTGCTCCACGTCCTAGCCCTGGGGTCAGCCATTTCTTCAGGAAGCCCTTTCTCCAAGATTCTTTTAAGGATAGTTATGGTATTTAAAAGCCAAATTCTGGCTAAAAGCTAAGAATGCTCGTCGCTCTTGGGGTGTTGCTATTCCCAGACTCTTCAAATGAACAGATAGAGGGACTTTATGAAAGTAAGTTCACACACAGATTTACATCTCCATTTTATATCAGCATTGAAAATTATGACTAGTCATTGTCTGTTCAAGTTTCAATCCATCACCACAAGTTTCCTTCTAGTTTCTTATCCTCTACATTAGGAACTATCATTCCTAAATGAGAAAACTGGGTTAGATTTTTCTTTAAACAATTGTGTATTCCTAAAGAGTTCCAGAAAGTGTCACAGTGGCATGAGGATTGTTTTGAGCTGAAGACATCTGGGAATTAATTGGCAAGCACAGGATAGTGCTTTCTCTGTACTCCCCTTATATCTCTGAATATACTGAAGGCATTTAATTTTATCATAGCAAGATAGGAAATTGTGTGAATTGTGTGAAAATACACAAAATCCATTTCTTGCTGACCTGTGATGGGAATTCAGTAGGGTAAGGATAGGGGGGTGGCTGTAGCTGAGAACTTTCCCCTCTGTGTATATCTGTATTTCTGGACTAATGTATGTGAATGATTTGTTCCACAGTCAGTTGTTTAGTTGCTAAGTCATGTCCAACATTTTTGCAACCACATAGACTGTAGCTCGCCAGGCTACTCCCTCCATGGGATTTCCCCTGTGAGAATATTGGAGATGGTTGCCATTTCCTTCTCCAGGGTATCTTCCTGACCCAGGGATCAAACCTGCATCTCCTGAGTTGGCAGGTGGATTCTTTACCACTGAGCAAACCAGGCAGAACTGAATGCAGTTGGTGAATAGATTCATAAAAGCAACTTTGGCACTGTGAAAAACATAAAAGTCTTAACAAAATAGATTTGATATTGAGATCTTACAGTGTTTTTCTTCCTGGGAAATATAAGCAGATTTTTAGAAGAAGAAATACTTACAAACAAAACAATTTTTAACTGAGGGAGATCTTAGATATCATCTTTCAACACTCTTTTATTTCTCAGAAAATAATACTAAGGACCATAGAGATCACACGACTTAGCCATAGTCACTGCAGGGTCCAGCAAGGGAAGTCAGCTGGCCCAGCTGGTAGTGGGAGTTGGAGTTCCATGATCACATACTTTCCCTTATAAACATGTATGGCAAGTGGGAGATACCCTCTCCTATTCATAGAAAATAACCAGAGCCCTGCTGATGTCTGCCTTTCTAGCTCCCTTAGGAGAAATAGAATTACACTGAAACATAAAAGCAGTTGAATTTGGTGCAGATCCTGGAAAACGAGCGAGATTAAGAATTAGCCCTTCCGGAGAAGTGAAACACTCAGGTCAGGGAACGATTACAGGCTGGATCTGATTGCAATAAGGGAAGGCATCAGGACTGTTTAATTCAAAGTTCAAAACAGGTCAGTCAGTAGGTCAAGACACTGAACTTAGTGACCCCATAATAGACCTCACTTAAGTAAATGTGAGACTTATCCCCTAAACTCGATAAAGCTGACTCTCTTCACCTTAGATGCTGGCATGACTTCCCAACTCACGTGGTTTGTCTCTTGACAATACCCACCATCTAAATAATATCTCCCACCACAGGGCGCAGCAGGAAAAGCTGGAAGGCTTGAAGAAGGAGATTATTTCACAATGAGAAATTAGAGCTGTTTTGGAGTCCATTCGAAGAATGGATTCCCCACCCACGGCACAGCAGGCAGCACAGTGTAGGGAGAACCCTGCCCTGGGAGTCGGGGACCTGAGACTGGAGCTGAGCTGATGTTCCAGCTGCCAAGACACACCCGTCCGACCTTGGGACCGCTCCGACCCTCAGTCTACTCAGGTGTATAAAGCTTGTGTGCAGTTCATCCTTGAGTTCAAGATAACTGTCTATATCTTTTATGAGTTGAAGTGTTTTCCGTGACATCAAGAGACTTCTACCCTGGCTTGCATTTTATTTCTGTGCCATCTCCTGTCTCCTCCAGGCCACATGGAGAAATGTGCCCTTTTCTAAACACATGGTGTGGAGAAGACAATGGCACCCCACTCCAGTACTCTTGCCTGGAAAATGCCATGGGCAGAGGAGTCTGGTGGGCTGCAGTCCATGGGGTCGCAAAGAGTCAGACACGACTGAGCGACTTCACTTTCACTTTTCACTTTCAAGCACTGGAGAAGGTAATGGCAACCCATTCCAGTGTTCTTGCCTGGAGAATCCCAGGGACGGGGGATCCTGGTGGACTGCCGTCTATGGGGTCGCACAGAGACGGACACGACTGAAGGGACTTAGCAGCGGCAGCAGCAGCAGCAAACACATGATCCTTTGCTGAATGTGTCTAGTATCTCTTTCTGGCATTTTTTCGGAATTGCCCTTGCTCTATTCTTAATGATGGGGTGGGAACCCTATTTATGCTTAGAAGTGTTCCCCAGGGAACTCTGCTCTGGAACCTTCCTTGATTCCCCCTCACTCCACCCTATTCCTCTTGTTGCTTTCTGATAACTCCACCCTCACCTCTCTTGGAGTTCTTCTCAAGGTCTGGTTTGTATTATGACTTGAGAGGCTGCTTCTGTTGGGGAGAATTCTCAGCACTTGGGTCTTAAACAAAAGTTCGTGATTTAGTTGCTTAGCCCCTCTGAGGAGAAGACAAGTATGTGGCTCTGGGGAAGACTGCAGATCTGACGTTCCTAGAGCCCTCAGGGGCCCTGCCTTCCTCTCTTACCAGCTGTTTTCTTTCACACAGGTGTCCTGATCAACGATTAATGCCCCTGTGATAAGCCACCAGAAGAGCTGGCACAAGTGGCTATCCCTGATATGAAAGGTGGGGTCACTCAGGCTTGTTCTAGGGGAGAAGCAGGGCCAGGAAGGGGAGCGGCTTTCCTAAAATAGTTGAAACCCAAAGACCACTGAAGAACCCAGGTTAATTAGATAATTAGATAAGCAGATCTTCTTCAGTCAGGACCAGCAGAAACCCATCTTTCTTTTCTCAGATACCTTGGGCAATGTCTGACCTCATTTTAAGAAGACCCAGGACTGGGAACTGGAGTGGGAAAGGACATATGGAGAATGTGTGTGTCCTTGGGCTGAGGAAACAGTGATAATGTGGAGAGGCTGAGAGGTAGAAGCGGGAGACGGGGGCCCAGCCCTGTGTACGCCCAAGTCCAGACTATGGACTGCACCTGTGGGTCACAGGGGAGTCAGAGCCACCCTCTGGGAAAGGGCAGCCTGTGCTCAGGTGTTGGAACCCCTCCCCCCTTTTATCTTTTGACTGCACCTCGTGTCTTGTGGGATCTTAGTTCCCAGACCAAGAATGGAACCTTGACTCTTGGCAGTGAAAGGACAGCGTCCTAACCACTGGTCCGCCAGGGAATTCTGGGAACCCCTTTCTTCCCCAGTTTGTGCTGCTGGGTGTATGAGGGTGGGATGGACAGGAAGAGACATGGGAAGTCTTGCAAAATGGGGATCATCAACAGGAACCTGCACAGCCTCGAAAGCCATTTGTCCTCTTGCAATTGATTTGTCATGAGAGGTGAAGTGTTGGGGTGTCAGCAGGAAGTGGAAATTGGGAGAAGACTGTACAGTGTTTCCCTGGGGAAGGGGCTGCTCAGTAAAGGTTGATAAATGCATAGCTTTGTGACAGGTTTGATGGGCCACTTGGGCTGTTTGACTCCTAGGGAACTCCCAAATTACCTCCATCCACGATGACCTCTGTCTCTACGGAGTTGGCTTCAGAGGACCCAGAACCCAGAGCCCCACTCCTGAAGAGGAGCCAGGAAAACTGCATAACCTGGGAGAGGGGCAAGTGGCCTACCTGGGAGGAGAATGTGGGGGTGGGGTNCTTTATCTTTTGACTGCACCTCGTGTCCTGTGGGATCTTTGTTCCCTGACCAAGAATGGAAATTTGACTCTTGGCAGTGAAAGGACAGAGTCCTAACCATTGGTCCACCAGGGAATTCTGGGAACCCCTTTCTCCCCCAGTTTGTGCTGCTGGGTGTATGAGGGTGGGATGGACAGGAAGGGACATGGGAAGTCCTGTAAAATGGGGATCATCAACAGGGACCTGCACAGCCGCGAAAGCTTTTTACCTTTTTCAGTTGATTTGTCTTGAGAGGTAAAGTGTTGGGTGTCAGCAGGAGGTGGAAATTAGGAGAAGACTGAACAGTGTTTCCCTGGGAAGGGGCTGCTCAGTAAAGGTTGATAAATGTAAAGCTCTGTGACAGGCTTGATGGGCCACTTGGGCTGTTTGACTCCTAGGGAACTCCCTAGGAGTTACCTCCATCCACAATGACCTCTGTCTCCATGGAGCTGGCTTCAGAGGACCCAGAACCCAGAGGCCCACTCCTGAAGAGGAGCCAGGAAAACTGTATAACCTGGGACAGGGGCAAGTGCCCTACCTGAGAGGAGAGTGTGGGGGTGTGGGTGGGCCTGGCCACAGCCTCTCTAAGGAGTTTCTTTGGGGCCTGGGGCCCAGTAGTGTGGTTAAGTAGTTCTACCCTTCCTGAGCTGCCTCTGAATTTAAGGGGATTTCAGGCGTTAATTTCCAAGCATTCTGTGAAAGAGACAAATGTGCACTTCCTTTCACTTTCCCATCCAGGCCTAGGATCCACTAGTTACTGATGTAGTCTTGGGAGCCTTCCTTGAACACTCAAGTTGGTCCTCCCATCACCCCTCAGGAGAATGCAGACCAGGGAGATAGATATCTCAGTCATGCTTGGTGACAGGATCCCCGAGCTTGGACTCCCAAGGGCTTGAGTTTGTCAGTCGCGTTCATATCTTCTGGGACTCAAGACAACATCCTCTTGTTTCTTATTTGCCTACAGCTTGATGTCCTTCCCAACACCATCCCCTTCACACTCAGGCTTTTCAACAGTCTTCTTGGAGAGATTTCAGAATGTCAGGAACTTCATTTCTCTGTTGCAAAAAAGTCCACCTATATCCACCCTCATCAAATGAGATTCTTTAACAAGAAGATAAAAATTGTATTCTATGGTTGGAAATAAGGCTTAAAGTATATGCTCAGTATGCTTTCTAAATGGTTTTGGGTTCTTATGGAGGAAGATAAAAGAATAGATGAAGCAGGGAGCTTCTGCACAGAGACGTAGAAGAAATGAGCAGGGGAGGAAGTTCAGGGAAGGAGGCTGAGACTAGGAGACAGAGTATAGCTTTGAGAAAGATGCATACATGCCCCTCCTGTGCCCCTAAATGTCCTCAGACCTAGCAAACCTCTTCTCACCTGATTGTTCGAGAATCAGTTCTTAGACATTTATGTTCAAACACTTTCAGTGTCTGAAGCCAAAATGAGGGACGGGAAAGGAAGAGTCCCCAGATGAAGGAAGCTTCAGCTGGAGATCCCTGACTCTGCCTCCCTCCCTGCAGCCTCTTGCCCAGTTCTGCTTATGACCTGTCACCAATTGTAGGTCAGCTTTAGACAGTCTGTGGAGTCTCAAGGAGTCAGAGTCGACTGAGCAAATGAACAGCATGCAGGGCCTAAATACAGAGTTTCCGGGAAGAGGATCCTGCAGCAGGATGGAGCTCTGTAGAAGACAGGAAGAGCTAGTGCTGGGAGAAGGCCTGCACATTATCTCAGCTTAGCCTCCACCCCGTCCTTTCCATTCTCCACATAATTAATCGCTAAAAGCTAGTCTTTCATCTCCTGAGCCCACATGCTCTAGAGGCAGTGCTCCACAACTAGAGAGGCTTGTACACCGCAATGAGAAGTCCTTGTGCTGCATCAAGAGAAGCCTGTGGCCACAGTGAGAGAGTCTGCACACAGTAATGCAGATCCAGTGCAGTGAGAAGCAACCAAGCCAAACCAACCACCAAAAAATGTGTCTTTCATCTCAGGCTTGGAATC